>VZTS01026611.1:0-26449 GCA_013400795.1 Pluvianellus socialis
CCAGCGCGGCCCGGCCCGGCGGCAGCTGCCGGTTTCCGCGCCGACAGCGCCACCTATCGGCCACGGGCAGCGCCGCGCCGAGCCCCGCCGGGGCAACCGGCTGCCCGGGGCCGCATCCACCGGGGCCGCATCCACCGGGGCCGCATCCACCGGGGCCGCATCCACCGGGGCCGCATCCACCGGGGCCGCATCCACCGGGGCCGCATCCACCGGGGCCGCATCCGCGTTCAGCCCACGCCGCGGCGGATTTTAAGCCCCGCGGAACGAAACCCGTGGCCTGACAGCTCTGCCCCGCTTCCCCCGTGAGAGGAGGGAGAAGCGGGATGCGCAACGTTGCCCGTAAAACTGCTCCAGACTCCTCCAAAAAAACAACAAAAAAAAAAAGGCATGGATCTGCTAAAGCAGCAACGATCCCTCTTCCATCCCTCAACACAGGTCTTACTAGCCCGTAAAAACATTTATTTAAAAAATAAAGAAATAAAAAAATACAGCCATCAGGCTATCCGCAAAAAGCACGCAGAGCACAAACCCGCAGGTCTCCCAGCGAGCCAGCTGATAATCTGCAATAGCAGGGAAAACGCCTATTCACTCTCCTTAATTTAAGATTGTGCCGTTAATGGCACTCACGGTCTTAAAAGTTGCAGTGCATGCATTAATAATTTAGGAAAAAATTCTTCTCCCGCCTGAGCGTGGTGTATTTCTCAACAAACGTTATGCTCTCGCGTGTGATGGAAGGCAGCCCCGGCCATCACAGCCAGCCCAAGTGATCCTCTCTACCGGTAACAGTTTAGGAGACCCAAGGCTAAACCAGATTACTGCAAAAATGCTACCACAAAAAAAGAGCCGACCTCTAAAAACACTGTTTTCTAGACCTTCACTTTCATCAGGCATTACAGGACTTAAAGGCACAAAAATAAAGTGAAAAGCCTCTTCAATTCTGCCCAGCAAACTTCTCTAAGTCATATATATATGACATATATATATGTCACAGGTGTTGCTCCCAGAGAAGCAGGAAAGCCAGGAGGCACAGAATAATCATCTTAAAGCTAAATTTAGCATTTGCGTATCTGCATCATCCTTCTTAGTTTATTTATGTTGTCCTAGTCTACTATTCTTTCATTCAATAATGCCAGCAGAGTAGTAGGAACTAATCCTATTCACGAGAGAGGTCACATTTAAGACTAGGAGTTCCTCGTTGCTGCTTTCCTGGTGCCATAAAGGCGGCAAATCCCACAAGGACACAGCTCTCGCCTCGCCCTTCGGGTACCTGGGGAAGTTGTACAGAAGGGCGCTTTAAAGGCTGAAAATTAAAGGAATTTCCCCCCCAAAAAAAAACCCCACCCACCACCCTTGCCTGTATTGACTTGCAGATTTAATAGGAAGTAAATGAGAAGCAACACATCTGCATGAGGCTCCAGCTTCTCAACTCCTGATGGACACATCATAGGTACACTTCAACTAACCACTTTCTTTGCAGAGGTCCTTACTACACACAACCTATTCTGGGATCAAGCAAGCCATTTAATAAACAGCTCCGAAAGCTCATCATCAGTGCCGGAATCTGTATCGGTTCCTCTCTTAGACTTGATCTAAATTAATGTTTTATGAAGGGTTGGGCTTGAAAATCAGTAATGTCTCAAATGACTCCTTGTCATGGCAGTTACTAGGGACACTAGAACTAACGAAATCGCAGCCGGACACAAGCTCAGAGGAGCTTCCTGCCCTGAAGCTCCCAATCCAAAAAAGGGCAGATTAGGTGTGAAAAGGGAGAAGTCCTATCGCTGATAATTAGGTCCTTATAAAATAACTCTGTTAAGATAAGCGAGCTCACATGCCTGAACAGACATAGCCTTGAAACGCCTGCTTTGCTGCTGCAGGCCAGACAGCAAACATTTATATGCATTTTCATCTGTATATGTAAAAATAAACTCACAGATGCATTCCAGGACAACTGTGCTGCTATAATGATTGATAGTTATTAAACGCCATCATTCCACTTATGACAGAAAAATCCTATGATTCTCAGACTAAATTAACAATAAATAACATTCCCTTCTTTAATTTATAGTAATACATCTTCATGAAGAAGAGATACAGATATGGTCCTAAATCCAATTCCCACTATGCTCATTAACCATCTTCTATTAACTTCAGTGGGCTTTTAGCAGATTCCTTCATTTATTTTTAGATGCCTACAAGCTGAGTTGTGATTCCACAGAAAGCTGTCAGCTGCATAAGTAGGACTGCACATAAATATGCATGCTCTGCTTTGCCCACCCTATAAACAAACCCTTAAGTGTCCCTTTATGGCTGAGAAAGCTCTGAGCTCTCAGATCATCTAGGAAACAAAAAAACATGACATACTACTTTCATCCCCAAAACCCGGGTGGGAACATCGCTAATCTCCCAACGTTCTCACCTCAACACCCCTCCATCTGCCTCACAAGGATAGAGGCTGAACTCTATTTAAAAGTTGGGGGTGTGCTAGTGCGTTTTAAAATACATATAATACATGAAATAAAACAATCTGCTGAAGTTCTAAAGAAACTAATCCTCCAAACTCCCTTTCTCCTTGTTTGCTCTTTGCTTTGTCTCCCCTCCTGCCTCCTCCACCGTGACATTCAATATGCACTCCACTCAGATTATGTTGTCTGGATTCACCCACCTTCCCTTACAGCGCTAGAAGGGAGTCAAGATGACGACTGTGTTACTCAAAACCTTCTCACCATCTCTTTTAACACCTCTTTAACAGATGCTTCACCACATTAGACTCCTGCAAAAGCTTACAATTTCACATTCCTGGGAGCAGAGGTGAGAAGGGCTGCTGAATTCCTCATTTCCATAAAGCCACTCTGGGTCTGCACCGGGGTGGACCAATTCATGTCCCCGTTAGCCCCGGATATGCGACAAGGGACATTGATTAGGAGTCCCCTCACCCGGAGGATCACAGGCTTTGGAAGCCTGCATGTGTATGGAGCACCCCAGGTGTTCACAAACTGCATGAAGTAACAGAAAAAGACTCGAGATGGGTTAGGGAGAAACGAGCAGGGCAGAACACAACATGCTGCTGAACAATGAGCTCACCAGCGTCTTTCATCCTCAAATAAATCAACTGCTTAAGTTCAAATACATTTGGTCGTCAAAGACTAAAGTCTTTCACCTTTTGTTGTGTTTCAGTTCTTAAACACTTGTTTCTCCCACTAAATAATTTCCTCTCGTCTCAATTTAATCATTATAAGCACTTGAAAAAAGGTGCTTTTCATCTTAAGCACATAATGAGGTAAGCTGCAGCACGGAATCGTTTTGTCTCTATGCAAGTCTGGTTCAGCGTATTTCTGCGTGCATGTTAAAAAATACTTTCACTTGAATTTCTCTTTCAAGTACCTTGTCAATGTATGCTCCCTTCAGATGCCAACACCAAAAGCGGTAGACAGGCATCTCAAGTTGAAATAAATCTTGTCTTTTGACTACGTTGCAGAGACCCCACCAGAAACCATATTCGAAAACAGCAATTTCTGTCACAGCACACTTTCATCTTACACTACAGGCAGGCTCAGATCTTGTGGACTTCAACTACAAAATAAAAGTACTGAAGAGGTTAAAAAAATAAATCTGTTAGTTCCTTAAGAAAAGACTAATTAGATTCTACACGACACCTGACTTTACATTTCACTTGGCACCTATAAATGGTCAATAAATGGCAAAGTACTGTTCTGCCTTCAAATTCATAAATTCAAAACTATTTGTGTATTGACAGCACCCCCACCCCAGCATCAAAATTAAGTAGAATTGCTCCAAGCTAATAACCTAAAGAGGAAACTGGCAGCAGTTGACATCAAGGACTAAAGGATTATTTATTTCAATAGACCATGATTTTTTTCTTCATCTCAGGAAAGGGACAAGATAGGCTGGAGAGGCTGCCCAATTAATTTTTTCGCCTCACAGTAAGTTGTAATTATTCTTTTAACAGACTAAGGAACCCAACCCAAAAAAAAAATATACCATTCAGATAGTCTAAGATCACAGAATCTCAAAAGCTTTCTTTTTCAGCCCCAAACTTGTAGCTAGGATCTTGATTTAAAGAAACCAAGCCATTGAGAACTTACTGCTCAGATCCAAAGGATGATGTATTTTATTTCTAGCTTGAGTTCTGCAGACTTCAATTTACACACCTCTGCTAAACTGAAGAACCTCTTGATACCAGATATTACTCTATCAGCTTTCCTACATGCGTGCTTTTCCTCCCCCATAGTAAAGGTATTTGCAGGTATAGCTTGGTTTGATAGAAATTGGTTTCTAGTTCCATGAAAAACAGGTAAAAGGGAAAGCTATGCAAGATGCTAGTGAAAAGAGGTACTATATTTGTAAAGTTTTAATTTTTTTTTTTGCCAGATGTGCAAGCATAACTAAATAAATATTCAGCGGAAAGAATACATACACCCTACTGGGGTTCTGGAAATAACCTGACAGTATCTCTAATCACAACGCATACACAGAAGCATCACGCTGTGCGCTCTGCACAGGAGACAGAAGGCTGCTTTTAGAAGCATGAAGATAACCACGTAAGATCAAAAGACAAACAAGGAGCAGTTCTCACCGGCTCCCTCTGAGGATATCCTCTTTCTCTTTTACAGGCAACTAATTGCTAAGTCAACCCCAGCTCTTTTTAATGAGAATTATAATGATTGTACCAATTTTAATGCTGACAAAATAAAACGTAAGGCCTGTATCAAGTACCTGGGTATAGACAAACACAGAGATAATCCACTTCTTGATGGTCGGAGGGAACTCTGCAAGGAAGTATGAGCCATCTCAAAGCAATTTTGATGCTCGGAGAGGGAACATGTGGCATCCCCTTTCCTGAGATCATCCACAGATGATCATCTAGCAGTGCAGTGCTGGGATGAAGGTCCTGGGTGGGCATTCCATTGAGTTTCAGAGAGTCAAGTGAGGTCTATAATAACTCAAAACCTGAAATTGCATCCAGATGCTACACCACCTGAATTTAAAGAGTTACACATCTGCAGTAACATCTAGTTTGGGAATCACAGGCTTTCCTAATTTCTTATCCAAGCTTAAAACGAGCAAGTGAAAAATATTTAACCTCATTAAAAGTGAAAGCCCTCCTCAATATCTCATAAACTGCCCTTGACCAAGGACTGCAAGCGGGAAAAGATCCACCAACCGTGTTAGCATCCTCAAAGTTTTAAGTGAGACATCTGAGCCAGGAATTGATTTTCTTTCCTCCAGAAAGTTGCGCACGTCACTCTGCATGCTGTCACTGTCCCCAGGATGGAAGGGGAAAAAAAACGTTTAGTGTCATAAAGCAGCATATGTAGAAAAGTGATAAAAACTTAAAATCTTTATATTTCACTACCCGAAGCATGGAGCTGAAATTCATTTTTCCTGTATGTAAAATTCAGTTTAAATTATTTTAGATTTAACTCATAAAAAGAACATTCCGTTCCAAGATCTTATGCATAGCTTTCACATGCAATGCTCTTCTCAAAGCCAAAGAGAACACCTCGAAGTAAAATCCACTTACACTAGTATTTAATCCCACTGGTTCTAAGTGTACAACAACAGATTTTTCAACCAGGTACTCCAAAATTAAATAAGAGGGGAGGAAAGAGTCACTGGAGCATTTCAAGTTACACCTAACATAACAAAAGAAACATAGCAAATATAGGAAGTGGTTTGGCACAGAGACATGACGAGCATTTGGAAAGCTGAAGTTCTCTATATTAAAGAGCATCTCTGACCCAGGGGGCCAACAGCCCAGGAGGAACAGTGGCTGCCACCCACCCACTCCACCCCACCCTGCTTTGATAGCACACAATGGGATCTAGTCATCAAATTAAAAAACAGACAATTTAACCTGTAATAGAGTCGGGTCATCCTTTATTTTTTTTTTAGACTCTTAATATCCTCTATTTCCTTCAGGCAGTGGAAAAAGTCACATGAAATGGGAATACTCTTACTGACTGGTGCTAATTCTAGGAAGGGACTGAGGACCTTAAGTCCCTCCATATCACTTGTCCCCAGCTCCCTGTAAAGCCTACACCCTTTGAACCGTTAGGGTTTTTAACCACTTAACCCCTTCCTTCCTCTTTTCCCACTTCCTCACCTTTTTCTAATTGTTCCCCTTGAAACTATATTGAAAGTCTTGGATCAGTTAATAATTTAATCATGCTTATTAAGAAATTATTTATATGGCATAACAGCTGGCCTACACTTCTCAATGACTCTTGTTTTCCCTTTGATGGCCACTTTCCAATTCAACACTTGAAATTAAGTCTGTATTTCCCACAAAAGTACATCACACTAGAAGCCAACTCAAAGTTGCTAGGAACAAAGCCAAAACCCCTGTAATTAACCAGCATCATCCTATGGTCTTCAGGAAGTTCAGAATCAAGTTCCCTACTCCACCTTCTATGGAAATTATTAAAACCAGTAAATGATGACTGACTGACTACTTAAAGGGTGCCTACAGGAAAGAAAGATGGGGAGGGACTCTTTATCAGGGAGTGTAGGGATAGGACAAGGGGTAACAGTTTTAAACTGGAAGAGGGGAGATTTAGATTAGATACTAGGAAGAAATTCTTACACTCTGAAGGCAGCGAGGCACTGGAACCAGTTGCCCCAGGAAGTTGTGAAGGCCCCATCCCTGGAAGTGTTCAAGGCCAGGTCAGATGGGGATATGAGCAGCCTGGTCTAGTGGAAGTCCTCCCTGCCCATGGCAGGGGGTTGGAACTAGATGATCTTTAAGGTCCCTTCCAACCCAAACTGTGCTACAACTCTATGATCAAAGGATAAAAATACTGAAACAAAAGATAAGGGAAGAGCCCAGTGTGGGAATGGAGCACCCAGGAGGAGTTGTTTAATCTGCTGTGAACTAGGGTGGAGGTCCACCAAATGCTGGGCTTTTGACGTGGCAGATCACTCATTACCACCCTGTTGTGCAGAACCATTTGTAAGGCCATTCTGTCAAATAATAATAACCCCCAACACTGCAATTCAGAAGTGCAACCTGTAGAAAAATAAAGATGGTAAGGTGGGAGTTCAATGCTGCTTTTCTTCCTTGGCAAATAGGCTAAGACAAGACCTCTATGGAGTTGTCCATTTACACTCCTAAAATTCCAGTCTCTTTGCAAGCACTGGCAAATGCCTTCAAAGGTATTAGCACTATCAATGAACAAGTAGGTGAATGAATTTCAGATTAACTCCCTTGGCTCTAATGCATGTAATCTGTACACAATCTGTAATACCATATTTCCTAATTTCTGAGCAGTCAAAACACTCTACTTCAGTTGTGTCTCAACCCACAGTTTATCATCTTTTGGTGGCTTCCTAAAAAATTTAAGAGAAAATTCAAGACCTGCTGTTCCATCCATGCAGAAGCACAATTTAACAGAATGAATTCACTCTAACGCATTTAAGGGTATTTCTATACCTGAATGGAAACTTTCATTTATAGAAATCAAACCCCATGTACCTCCACCCATTCAGGAAGCGTGGGGGCAATTTTCCAGAAACATGTAAGAATGTGACCCGATTTATCAGATTTATTGCACAGTGCAGTGTATCCCAAAGTCTCACTCCCCTTTATCAACCACCAAGTCGAATATTTGCCAGACGATTTCCTGCTCAGCCTGTGTTTTTTTGCCTCCCCCTTCCTGTGGAAATGAAGATATGAGAGGAATCTGATGTATGCCCATGCTTCAACTCAGTACAGCGTCGAGAAATAGGAACAGCTAGACCCTGGAGTGGGAAAGTACACCCAGGCTCCTTAATCCAGGCAGTGGATTCAGTGACTTCAGTGACTTGAGACACAAATCCTGCTGACTCACAATCGCAGAAATCCCAACAGAGTATCTCCATGTAAAAAACATTTATGCTCTCCTCCCTGAAGAAAGAAACTGTAAAGCAATACTGACTTGAAATAGAATGCAAGATACCTGGGAATGTACGGAAGACTATGGAATGAGGTGTACTGAAAAATTACCTGAAGACAGATAAATAGATATTTTAGTCTGACCTGACTGTGCCTTATGGCTTTAGAGATGTATTACCACAACACTTTGTTCTTGTAATCCTGCCACGCTGCAAACCAAAGAGAACAGTCAGAACTGATGTGCCAGCTCAGCATATTTTGAACATGTCTGTGGAGCACCTTCTAGGTCACAGACTGCAAACTGCTGGCATAGGTCCATGTCATCTCCAGAAGGCCTGCATATCCATAGTCCTGTTTTCCCTTCAAGTTAGATTCAAGCCTTCCTCAGTATCCTACTGCTCCTCTAAAGAAACCCCAGACAGTAGAAAGCCCTGTTTTTCCACAGGACTGCATCTTCTAGCAAGGACCTCGAGACTATGAGATCCATGGTGGCCACAGAGGGAAGACACCACTGACATTTAGCCACCCTTGAGCCAGACATTGTGCCAACAGAAGATACAGTCTTAATCTTTTAATACACAACTTGCAAAGGGAAGATTACAGCATATTATTTTATACCTATTCAATACCTGGGTAATCGTATTTATGCAGTGTTGGCTAAATTTATGAGTGGCACCCTGTTTACGAAGCAGTCCTGCCCACTCCCTAATACCACCACCTGTTTTCTGGTGGACATCCACCTGAAATATGTTTCGCTATCTGTTCCGAGAGTCTTTTGTACAGAACAAGGTCTGACAAGTACATACTGTGTCAGGCCCCTAACATTTCTTGAAAACAATTACCTCATCCTCCAGAAACCACCGTCATTAATATGACACCTTGAACCTTTGCAGCTTAAAAAAAACCAAACCAACTCTCAAAACAAAACCCCTACAAAACCAAAACCCAACCAACTCCAGTATCAGAAGTCTGAGATGAGTAACCCACTTAGTATCGCATGGGAGCTCCCAGGTCCATTTCCTCATTCTCCCAGGGGGTGTTAGCCCAGATGCCCAGTGGCCACTCTTCTCAACATCAACAGGGCGAGCTGCCACGCTGCTCTCAAGCTACAGGAAGGAGAGAAACCCCTACTTCAAGACAGGATTTAAAGCCCCTCTTCCAACTTCACCAGTGGAGCCAGGGAACCTCTGCTGCAGTGTCCCACCAAGCACAGAGAACAAGTCACCTCCTACAGAAACAACCCTACGCAGCTTCCCATCTGGGGAGGCATTGCCTGCTCCCACCCAAGGTACTGAGTGGGGGAATTCCTCTCTGACTCTTCCCGGCCAGTACTAATTGCTAGAGGCCCTGGGCAGGTTGAGGATAACATCAATCAGCAGTTCAACTACAAGCAATCATGACAGCTGTAAACAAAAATATTTGCAAAGTGAACGTTTGAGTCACAGGGTAGCGCTGGTGCAACTGAGATAGGCTCCTGCCTTGAATTAGCTTGCCCAAACCTGTTTTTCAGCCCCATTTCTGAAGAACTCAGCATTTTAAAACAAGCTGTTGATAAACTGGTAGAAAAAAACCATTGAACCGATACAGAGATTGAGAACGTTTACTTCTACTGATAGACTGAGAGATGCCAAGGTACCCGAAAGGATCCCTGAAACCCATAGGAGGAGTGAGATATTGAGTGAAAAACTAGCTTTAAATAGAGAAAATACTAGGTTTCAGGGGCTGTCAGATTTTTTTTTTAATTTTTTCACATTAGAGTACATCTATTTAATATTTGCCTAATGATGAATTAAAGGCTGCCTTTTAAAAACAGTAAGAAGGACTAGCTCATCAATACAGTGGGTTTTCTATCCCCTGACAGAGACTCAGGTAGAGACTGGCTGCCCTTCACTACGGCATCCTTTAAACAAACCGAAGCTACTGAAGTTCAGATGGGGATGACCTAAATATAACAGCGCAAGACAAAGAAGTTTCTGTCCCTGCCTTCAGTATCGTTCATGTATTTTAACCAACTACAGCCCACTTTAACCATCCTGAGGGTTAGCAGGTGCACCCAGCACTCCCTTTTTTCAGCTGATGCCATAAACAGAGCCTGAAGCATCTTCTGGCTTTTATTTCCTCACTCCCCACCTCCCCCACCCCCACCATCTTCTGTATTTCCCACCAAATTTCAAACAGAAATATGAAGGATGGCACAACACCGTTCAGTACAAACATGGAGAGGTGCTAATATGCAGCACCTGCCCGCAGTCCGCACTACAGGAGAAGTGGGAGCTCCTGTACACCCATTATATGCCATTTCCATGCTGCCTAGTGCCAGACAGCTCCCCCGTAGCACATAGACATCAGGGAATCACTTTTCCAAAGCACCTTGGCAGAGCTCCAGAGCTTAAACTCTAGATCTTGGACTTCATTCTGTCAGTCAAACTTAAAGTGAAAAAGCATAATGTACTTAATTTTATTAAGAGTAAAAGCTTTTCTCGGTACGCTGTAAACTGTCCTTGGCCAAGGACTGCAAGTGGGGAAAAAGATCCTCCACCTACATCAGTATCCTGAAAGTTCTAAAAGTCTTGACCTGAGAATCGCTCCTCTTTCCTCCAGAAAGCTGCGTGCAACCACACTCTCTCTCAAAAGAGGTTCTGTGTCCAACCTGGAGAAAGCCAAATGCTTCTTTGGATTTGGCCCACGTGTCCAGTAGGGTCAATTTTGCAAAGAAAATATAACCCATATGCAGCATCAGCCAAGAACAGCTGCAAGAGAGGTTAAAGTTTCTCCTGCATTTGCAACTTATGGTGACGTGACAGCCAGCCAGCCTCAATTCATAGAAAAACAACTAGAGCAAAACCAGAGTCTCTGCAAGAGAAAAGCAGAGGAAAGAAAAGCAAACGAGAAGTAAACAGGAAGGAGACTGCTGAATAAGAATACACATCCAAGTTTTCTGTATAATGTAAACAGATGCAGATTTTGACTTATGGCTAGAGGTGCTACATCATGCTGCTCTGTGCATCTGTGAAAATCAGGTATAGCAAAGCCTCTTAATAATGCAGAAAGGTTAAAGAAAATCACACATCTATGCCAACGCGTTTTTTTCATTACACATTTAGTGGAATAGATTGGTTTGTGGTAGGAAGCAATCTTCTTAATACAGTCTTTCTGTTTCAGTAATATATAATGCCACAGGTCATTGCTGTATACACACACTGCTCCAGCACAACATACCTGTTGTCATCATATTTCAACTGCTGTTATAAAAGTTTCCCACTACACTGGTTCTTTAGGCATTGAGATGAATTAATTTAGTATAACTTTTAGCATTCATTTGAAAGTTCAAGCATTTTTTCAGAAACTGCTGACTGCTGGATAAATTAAAAAGAGGTTTTTTTAAAAAGAAGTTCTCCAGTGTACAAGTTTATATTCTGTAAATAGGCACCGTTCACAGAGGAAAGCTATCCTCCACAGGCAATACCACAAACAAAACATCAGAAGAATATCAAGTGAAATGTATTAATTGGTATTTGTCAGAATTTACATGATAAGAGCAAGGTTTTTGGATTTTAAGGGTGTGGCATAACAAAGGCACCAGTTCTGAGATCAGAAGTTATGAAGAACCCATTCTGTGCTGCCTCCCACAGACAGGTATTTGCCTTCTGTACACAGAACAACTACTCTGCAACACGAAGGGTCAGGGCATCTTTTCCCCCCCATTGTCATATATTTTTAGCTCAGTAAAATAATTTTTCCCATTCACCAAGTTACTTGTTATTTCTTTTAAACACTAGAGAGGAAACAGATCAATAACATGCATTTAATATTTCACTGCTTAAACGTAATTTGCAGAAGACTTAAGCTGAATTTCAATGCTTCTCCAACCATTTAACAAGGCTGATTAACTAAACTTTTCTTTAAATACGTGAGAAGACAGAAGATAGTATATATTAGGCATGAAAAATATTTGAGTGAATACAAACTTGTTTGATAATAAGTTTCAAATCATGTTAAAGTTCTCTTCTTTGGTTTAGCATCAAGTCATTTAATATTTGAAATACTTGGAATAATTTTTCTGAAAAGAGGAAAGAAAAGTATTGTAATGGGAAACATTTTATAATATGGATTATTTTAAATACTGCTGTGAAGATACTTAAAGCTATGTAGATTTTCAGTGAATAAGTAAATTTCTCTGCACGACACAGTATACTCAACCAGTATGACACTCCTCGCCTGAAATAGTTTTAACAAGTGCTGAGCACCTTGATTTAGAACCTTTTTTAAGTACTTGCTCAAACAAAATAGTTTAAGAAACAAAAAAAAGAGGAAGACAAGTAAATCAAGCATCTAAAAATTAAAAAATAAATACCTCTTTAGATGCTGTTCCAGGTCCAAGAATAACACTTTCATGGTTATTTGGTTAGAGCCTTGTTTCTGGAGAAGTGTCACTTTCATTGATATATCTATTTACTACCTGCCGATTAGTTTCCTCCAGATGGAGAGTCGGAAGAAATACCTCTCCGTCCTTGGCAGCCGTAAGATTAGCATTCCACTATTAACCACGGGTCCTGAACTCCACGGCACTTTCAAAAATCACAAAGCCTCGCCCATTAATGATTATCCACTCACTTCTACTCAAAGTTTGCAGAGTTTAATAGTGGTTGGTCATGATCAACAAAAACAAGAAGGGCGAACGATGATGACGCTACAGATCCTGAGATCACATGGTGTTCTGTTACATAAAGCATCAAGAGAGATTAAAATCTTCACGATTAGGTTTTCAAATCTCAAACAAATGCATCTTCTTTCACCAGTGCCAAATTCGCCAGCTCTGAAGCTGATTCAGCCTGCTCCCACTTTTTGTAAAGTGCATGTTAATCGCTATAGGCAGCTAATTCCGCTCAGAGAATGGCAGCCGAGTTGCACCATTTCTCAAATCAAAGTTCTAATGCTTAATGGCAACTGTAACTGGCCACAGAATCGACAGTACCTGGTTTGCTAAAATATATTTTACACAGGCAAATCCTGTCCCCGACTGCTGTTGTAACATGAACCAGTGATGAGAGTTACAGACATGCATCTGGTTAGAGTCCTCTGCAGACCAAATAAAGATAAAAACTCATCACGTATCAATCCAAAATTCAATCAGATGTTGCATATTCTTCCTCATAAGAAACACAGACCACGTAAGGAATTTTTGGTACACTGTAGTACTTCTATACCATGTAACTGCAAACCTACTTGCATAGGTACCATTACCCAGCATAGCTTCAATGTAAACACATGCCTTCCTCTATCATGGTAAATGCTTTTCAGTGCCAACAAAAATTGACTGCTCACAGTACATTGTAGGGAACCAAATAAGATTCACCTACCTAATCTACACATGAGCTGGAGTAACCCCTCGTACCATGGAAATAGCTGGCTACTTGCAGCATGTGTGCAGGAATCCCCACCACACAAGACAGCATGGGCACTGATATTACACTTTTCCTTGTAAGTCAGACCAAGACCACAAAAATGCAGAGACAAAACCAGAAATCAAACCTAGCAAGTGTCACTTGGGCTCACCGCTGACCACTAAAAGTGATGTCAGATGTGTTTCCTCAAGTAGATCTGCATGGTAAGATTATACAGGAAAGAAACAAAACGGAAGAGTCAAACGAGTTGTCTCAGAGCATGGCCATCTACTACTTTGCTGCATTTCTGCTATACCTTGCCAAGGCATGGAAGAGGTGACTGATGGCAAGAGAAGGAGATACCACACGATAAAAAGTCTGGCTTGGGGGAGGGAGGGGTAAAACCAATCCTACTTACCAGAACAAACAAGCTTACCATCACACAAAGGGAGCATTTTGGTTAGGAGATACAAATGAACAAGAAAAAACACTATGGGGTGTTCTTTTTTCTAGGGGTGAGGGGTGCGATGGGATGTTCGCCATTCCCAGAGTCACGAGGTTATTCAGGTAATTAAAACTGGGCATCAGAGCTACTAACTGAAGCGGTGCAGAATATTTCTAAATGGTCTTTCCAGAGCCTGGTGCACCTGACTTGTAAGGACGGAGCATCATGTTCCTTTTAAAGCACACCAGGGGGGCTGAAGCAGACAAGTTATGCCTTACAGATAAATGTTTCTCCCATTACATCAAGTCCATCTCAGATGGCAGAGCAGTTGTACTCCAGGATCTTGGTCCTTGGAGAAGCAGACAGGCCCTACAAGAGGGACACAATCTGAAAGCAGAGCTACTCTTGAAAGCGTCAAGTGAAAACTAACATGCTACAACTGCATATAAAAAGAAGGGGGGGGATGATGATTTGTAGAAGGAAGCAGACTTTCAACAAGCTTTCAGAGAACAGTCAGCAAGGAACCAAGGCAACAACTATAGCAACCAACAACCATTAAGCCAAGAAAGTTTGACCTTGTATTATTGAATAACCTCAATAATCAGGATGAAATACTACTTGCAGCAAGGAGTCTTGCTTATTTCTAAGAGCCGAAGCATGAAGCTGACTAGCAAAATCATAGAATCATATAACCAATTCCAGCTGAACAAAGACGGAAATTATAATTTGAGTGGCACCCTTACATATCCTTTCATAGTCAGAGACTTAGTACAATAATAATCCCTAATAAATCCTGCTGGTTACGTTATCTCATATATCACATATCCTACAGCCTCCCTTGGCCACTCGGCTGACCCACGGCAGTCAGGCTCAGCTGAGCCTGTATCCCACAGAACTGCACCAGCAGAGCTGATGGGTTTGGATTTTAAGCTGCCTTTCTCCTAACCCTCTTTAACATCCTTCTTGCCATCTGTTGCCTGTATTCTCCTCTGTAAAGCTGCATGGTTGACATCAGCTGGGAAGACAATTTTTCTCCCTAACTGTTGCGCGTACAGTATGTGCACCGGTCACAGGTGTTTTCCAGGATGCCTAAAATAATGAATACAAATGGAAGTATATTGGAGTGTGAAAGGGATGAAAGCAGTGACCTTAACCTTTCCCATAGTCAGTCTTTACTCTCTCCTTTCCTATTCCAAGATGCCCTCTGAACAGCAGCTTCATCATGCTATGGGCTGTGTCAAGACAGTTAAAAAAAAGGTCCAGTAAGTTGTGCACATCTGACCAATATATCACTCAGCTCTAACGCTGCTCTGACTCAAATCTGGGTTTCCTTTATAGCCAGAAGGATCATTAAGTGTCATATTACATATGGGGGGGAGGGGAACCAGTTCCTTAAGAGACACAAATCTAAGCACTGAATATAATTTATGAAAGATAAATAAGGAACTGTACTATCAAACTCATGCCCACACACAAAGATACTGTAAAAAGTTCTTTCCAGCATCCTCCTCATGAGCTTATGCCGAAATCCTTGTAATTTGCTGTGCTTATTAAAAGAAGTTGTGTCAGAGTCAGTTTGAAAATGAAAAACAAATATATATATGTTTATATATATACACACACACACATATGTATGATGCAGACCTACTGAATATATTCAGCTGTTTCATTCTGCAGAGAAGCAAGTACACTGCTGGGCCCATGAAAAGAAATCATAGGTAACTCCATCTCTGGTAACACCAACTGCCTTTCCTCATGCTTCAGCCCCAATTCCAGTGATGACTTTGCAGGAAGGAAACACTCACAGGCTTCATTTGATTCTAAATTCTTCAGTTATGCCAAGTAAAATGGTTTCTATACCACTGATGTAAAAGCACATAATTCCAGTTCATGAGCTGGGGATTTTGTGCCTCAGAGGAGTCTTATCAGTTTATCACCTTCATGAAAAACAGCAAAGGATTTGCTGTGTCAGTTACCAGACTGAAACCAAATTAAACATTAAAATATAACCACCGCAGACGCAGGTATTCCAATAACCACAGGGTTTTTCTCGTAAGCATTCCCATAAATTTGCCAATTCTGGTTACAATGCAGTCAAGTAATTAGAAGTACTGCTCAGTTATGTGTAGGTCAACAACTTACAGGTAATAGAAACCACAAAGAAATTGTAAGTCAACTGGATTATCTAAGAGATGGAACATTTTTACTGCTTTGAAAAATAGCCTCTAGCAGCAACAGAAAAATGCCTGAAGTACAAGGATCTTCTTTCTTCTCCTGTCGCATTCAAGAACTCAGCACCAAGCTATGCTTTCTTTCCTTTGTCCTGAGCCATTATATAAAGTGACAGATTGCGCACAGATGAATTATCACTGTGGGTACACTAGGATGTCAGATACGGGTAAGTTTTAGCATTTAATGAAACAAAAAACAAGAAGATTTCATGCATGATAGCATCCAGGGTACCTAGGTCCTCCCCCACCCCGCCCATAGCTCTTATGCCCAGAGGGAAGGAGGGGGTGTATTTCAAGATATTTAACTTGTGGTACTCCTTGACAGTTTTGCTTTAAAAAACAAAACAAAACTATCAGCCCAAGTTTAGCTTTAACGTGGTAAGTGAATGAATCCAGCGTTCAGCCAACCGACTTGACTGTTTATGTCAGTCTGAACGAAGCGCAGCCTTTGAACATGAATTCCTGAGCGCATCACACATCACTGAGCTGCCATACCTTCACGGGGTAAACATTTAGCAGGTCCATTTTCCACACACTATAGAGGACTTCAGAGACTTCTTGAATAATCCAGACTTCACCATAGCAAAAAGCAGAAAATCAAGTGCAAGCCAACCTTTAGGCTACAGGCATAAAGAGACCTATGGTAACAATGTCAATTTTGACGTGATGCCCCAAACTAAGACTGAATTTAAAATTCTGATGTGCATACAAGTGCTTGACGAAGAAGCAAATATACCAGAAAAACATTCAAGCTCTTCTGAAAGCTTTAAAATTACAAACATGCAATCCTTAAGATATTTAAGGTTTAAAAAAATTACTAAAATAGTGATCCGAGATTACTTAAGCCACCAGTACACAGGATCTCCGAAGTTCGTTCTGTAATTACAGCACAGTGTCCAAGACTATTACTTTAGGGGTTCAAAAAGAACAAACATTTATATGAAATTTCAGTGCTTCTTGTTACAGGAGACACCCCAGATACCATTTGCATCATAACTTATGGGGGTTTTAATGCTTTATTTCCAGCCACATCATCTTAAAAATCAATCTTTATTGAGTACTTTGGCACGAAGTGTTTTACAAGGCTGCTAGTCAGCAACAGCAGCACACAAAAACCAAACCTGACTTCAGAAAATATTATCAAAGATTATAAAAAAAGATAAACTGACAGCAAAAGGCAAAAAGCACAAAAAGCTGCAGAGGCATCTGCGCCATAATGAAATGCAAAGCACTGAAGTGAAAGACAAGTGCATGGATGCCTAGTTGGGAATTATCTCATTCCCAAATGCTAGAAGCAGAAGTCACTGCTGTACCTTTGCTATCCTCCTATTTTGAAGGGATGTAATGAAGTACAGTTAGAGAATATGGCTTTAATTCACTCCATCATTAAGCAACTAAAAAAAGTCTTTAGCTGTTAAAATCCTAATGAAGCATCTGAGGAATATTCTTATACATCCTTCGTCATCACCACCAAGTGATACAAAGGTAAGGCTTTCAGTTACACACAGACAAGCACTACAATTGCACAGAATTAGCCTGTTGGTTTGCACTTAATTTTTATTTTCAACTTGGTATCCCTACATATACTGCCAAATAGCAAATCCTCCCTGTATGAAAGATCAAGAAACAAATACAGGAAAAATCTTACTGGATCTGAAACACCTATCTAGCCTGGGAACCACCTCTAAGCATGGCCTGAGGGGGTCTGGAGGAGAATCCAAAAAGGCAAGCAGATAAATGCAGCTTTCCTACAGCATCCTCCTACCTGTCAGCAACCAGCAGCTTGCAGAGTTCCTGCACAAGTAGTAATAACTTACTGTTTAGTAACTCAAGGGAATTTTATTCTAAGAACTGGTCCAGTTGTTTTCTTCCAAAGGAATTACTCACATCATGTAGTTGAGACTCTGTAAAACTCTGATTGGTTAATTGTGAGTTAATTACCCAGGCACAAAATAGTTTTCAAACTACCAAATATGAAGGATCAACCACCCTGGCTGCTAAAGAGATATGAACTCGAATCTCCAGAGCAAACGTGATTTAAGAACATGTTAGGAACACTTGGAAGACACCGTAAGCATGAAGGAGCAGCTACAGGGAATTAGTCTCCATAATCACAGTGAGCCATCTGCAAGTGAACGCTTTACACCCCACTAACTAGAACTCACTGACCTTTTAGCATTTAATCATACAGAAAAACAAACGTCCTCAAAGCATATTCAAGTTGTGGAATTATGTATTGGGACAAAGAAACATGTCAAAAAAAACCCCTGAGTGAAATATCTTGGGGGGAAGCAGTAATTAACATCATTAGTACTGATTATGGATTGCCCATTAGAATATTTACTGGTTACTGGCTTTCATATTGTGGAGTTCAGTAAAATCAGATGAAGCCTACAGGAGACAAGCCTTGTATCTCTCCTACTTCTAGTTAAGGCATCTCTTTACCCTGGTTATGCTGCATTATCCCAGTCTAAAGCGACCGCTCCTCTCCTCCACCGTAGTACCTGTGCAATCCAAACCAGCAGAATCTCTGATTAACGAGAAGCCTGATTAACATGGACTGACATAGCACAGTAACAGCGCTCAGCATTTTTTTGCTGCAAGGGATTGTCAATTTATTTTGCATGTTACATCAGCTGAATACAAAATTAGTAATGAAGGATTTGTGGACATTCAGCTAGACTGGAAGGAAAAGGAACCCTCCCTCCCTCACACGTGTGTTTGATTGTGTTGGGGTTTGTGGTTTGTTTTTTTTTTAACCTATGCATGCAAGAGAAACCTTGAGAGTACCATGAAGTTGCCAGTCATATAATTCATGAAATGAAGACTCATGACTAAGGGTAAATTAATTTCAACAGACAACTGCAACACAAAGAGGGACTCACAAGCCTTCCTATTGACAAGGGCCATCCACGACCTTCATAGAACAATCCAAAACAAATCTGCATCCTGCCTAAACCTCCAAACTGAGACTCATCACTAGGTTAGGGCTAACTGGCACCAGTTACAGCTATTCCCGAATACCGGAAAATACTCAGTAATACAGGAACTTAATAAGACTAAATTACAGCTGACATTCCTCAGGCATTTGGTGACATCCATATTAAGTTAAACATTTACAACAATGTAGTTCTAACCATTATCAAGATAGGAATAATTTTTAACTCTACAGCTCTCTTCCCCCGAATTTTTCCTTTCTTTTGGATTCCACAGAGCAGCCTGAACTCAAGCAGCAGTTCAGGCCCAAAAAGCTTTGAGCTCTGTGGGGCTAGCGTCTTATTTTTAAAAAGTCAAGTTGTTTCAAAAAGGAGGCAAGTAGAACGATGCAGCATCGCCTCTGAGATACTACAGAAGCACAAATTCATACAGGAGTAACCAACTTCTTTGAGAACTGCGAGTACAACAGTTGTAACATGACCTTCAACATGCTAAAGCAAGCTGGAGGCCAGAGATGGTGGGTTTCTCTGCCGTGCCCATCATTTTCCTATGGAGGGAGCAACACTACGGATGGGAATCACCACCCTGATTCTCCTCTTCAACTAGGACAGACACTCTGCAAGGCAAGATCTAGCTAAAAAGTGATTCTCCGATGTCTAAACCCGAATAGAGCCCTCCGGGCACCCATTGTTACCAGTGGGAAGGCCACTCCACCAGGCCCAAGCATTCATTCAGCTCCTGGACCACCAGGACGGGAAGTACCACAGCATGAATTCTCATGAGCATGCAGAAGGAGCAAAGGTGTCACTTGCTGCTGAAACCGAAACTTCACGGTCTGACAAGTATTCTGTTCTCATACAAATAACTTTCACAGTGCTGTGAAACCTACTCAAATACACTGATTTCCCTGAACATACCCAAGTGCTTAAAGGAAAACAGCAGCAACAAAATAACACCACAGGTAGCAAACTAATTACCTTGCCATTTTGAGCCACTGATACCACAAGGGTTTCTTTCCTGTAATGAATCCCAACCGTGGCCCACCATGAATGATTAAGCCACATTAGTTCAAGTGTCAACAATCCCCTAACATTAAGCATCAGTTCCTTTAGCAGGCATTGGAAGACAGCACCTATAACTTTTACTGTGAACACCTTACTTTTGTAGAGCTCTTACCCTGTTCCTATTTTGGTATTCGAAATTCAATGTGTTTGGAAATGTTTATTTCGGAAAAGACTGAAGGTCACAACCTTTAATCTTCTTACCTGGCTATGTAACAACCGCAAGCAGCTCTGAAGTTAGCTGCTTCTGACAAAGCATTTTCCTTCAGACACATTCTGACTATATTTTTGTTTCTTCCCTTTTCAGTAAGGAGCACAGAATGTGACATTGCAGATATGCTGAAATGCCTCTCTTTTAAAGCAGAAATTTGGACTTCGGTTCCATAACCAGTAATTATCAGTCGTCCTCTTGAAATTAATTGCTCTCATCAGGTAAGTAAAAGCTATGGAGGTTATTTGGGAGACCAAAGTAGAGGTTTGGAAGAGTATTACCACATCTCACAGAGGAAGAGAGATTATTTTTATATATGCTATTATTAACAAGACTGAGAAATGTATTTAACATGAAATTAAATATTAAATAACAGAATCATAGGAAAACCAACTAGCATCAGATTTGGAAAGTAGAAAAACACGTCAGTGAACTAAAGAAAGATACAACAACAAGAAGAAAAGAATAGAAATAAAAAGACAAGTGAAAGCAGGAAAGGAACAGGGAGAAAAATCAGTCAGAAAATAGCAAGGAGAGCAAGGCATTAAAGAGAGAAGGGTCAGAAACCGCATGAGGGAGTGAAGAGGATAAAGGAACTACGGCCTAAAAATATACAAGAGAAAGGTAATAGCAGATGTTATTTTTTTGGTACATTTAATACAACATCTGAATAACAGAAAGACCATTTCTGGAAATGCCAGATTTTTCTGGAAAAAGAGAAATATAGGAAGGGAAGGATTAAGAAACTAAATCTACAGCGAGCAGCTGCCAAAGCCTTGCAATTTCCCTTGGCAGACCAGCACTTCGATTCATAACCCAATGCTGTGACATCACTGTCTTATGATGATAGCTTTTGGAAAAGAGGAAAAAAGGGAGAAAAAAAAAATCTGCAGTTTCAGGCTCAAGCTCACTTCTCTGCGTACGTGAGCAAAAACATCCACGCCTATGACGACTCATGCTCCAAATACAATGTACTAGAGAAATACTTTAAGGGAACCATAAATAAAACAGGTACGTTAGCCAAGATCTTTATGTGGTTGAGCTTACCCCGCTGGAAAGGGCTACAGTGGCAAAGCTAGGGTAGCTCATTGCAAAACCACCCATACAGCCCTGACCTGTGCTGTCCTGCATTTTGTAGCCATGCACAAAAGCCTGTCCACCATGTAAATTCTCTCGCCCAGGAGCACAGGAGTTCAGCATAGCACCAGCAGCTCTTGGTTTAACCGCTATGACAGCCATCTTTCAGTAGACATGGGTTAAACAGTGCAGCAATTAAAAGCAAAAAAGCCAGTCTACACCCATTTTTTCCACAATCGCAACTGATCTGGTCACTGCAAGCAAGAGGATTTTTTAGAGTGCAGCACTCTGCATGAGCTGCGAACAGTACAGTGCTATTTTCACTCCAGAGCACAGGAAGAGAGCGAGTGAGCAGACATCTGAGCAGGGAGGACAGACACAAAGCTAGTTTAATGACCTATCTGCATTTCAGCTGTAGTTAACAACGGCTAACACTTCATATTGTTCACTGAAAAATGCACCAGAAGCAGTAAGGATGTTGAGTTCTAAGTGTATTCCAAAAAGTCTCTGTACTTCTTGCTCCTGAATATCAATTTATCAAGTTATACGAACTGAGAACTCTTGTTTCCAAGGTGTCTGAAAAAAATCGAAGTTTATTACTTTCTCCTTCAGTGAACAGTTCAATATCCCATTAAACGTTCGCACTGATCCCCATCGGTACATACATACTGATCTAAGTCCAAAGATGTAAGTAATCTGCTTGGGCATTCATGGCAACAGGCTTTCCATTGACAAAGGCTGAACTCTGCATGTTTTAATAAAAGGCACAAAAGTAGCTAACAAGACCAGTTAAATAACATTCTTCTCCTCTCACTCCATTACACATATTCCACTATTGTATTTCACAATGGGCTCCAACTAATTGCCATGAAAGGTTCTCCTACTTCATCCTGCCCACATGTTCTTGCCTTTTCCCTTGCACTGGATCTGATGGAAAACCAAAAATTACCTGCTACATACACCACGTCAACTAGTAAAAATGAGGGCAGAAATGACTGACTGGCAAAGAGGGAAGAGGGAGAATATGTTAGTTTTTCATTCTAGGCCATTTTCCCCTTCCTCACACAGGCACACGTGCCACCTCTGCTATCAGGCATAAAGTCTTCCAGGAAACACCACACAGGAAGTTCTACCACCACCAAAAAGCAAACCTGATTTTGTTGTTGTTGTTATTGTCTTGTCTGGATGTTTTGTTGCTGCTGTTTTTAAAGTGGGCAGAGGAATAAGAAAAGCAGGTAAGGAAGAAAATATTCAGGCTGTTTTTCTGGCTAATAATCATCTTTGCTAGCAATACCCATCATGGCAGTAGGATTTCTCTTTCCCAGTCTACAGCTAAGTGTGTGTGGCACATCTGATTCAAGATTCATCTCACACTGCCAAGCAGAGGGCATGCTCAGTAAATACAGATACAAACATACTGATATTTACCTGTGTCAGAAGTTTATCAGAACAGTTGAAGAACCACATTCCAAAGAAGGTAAGCAAGCAGGCAGAAAGGACAGCAGAAAAGAGACGCAAAACTAAATTATAATCACAGCTATCACGTTAAGAGATACACAACAGCAACTACAATTAACATTAAGCCTGTTACATCAAGGTTACCTGAGAAGCAACTGAATCATTTGTGCTTACGAGCAAAGAGGTATTGACACAGATATAGCATTATCCAATGATTTTATTCAAAAAAGTATGGTTAAGCCATGGATTTGTCACCTGTGACACTGTCTGGTCCATTCAAAGGAACCCTTCAAGATAAGCACGTGGTTAACAAGGAAGAAGTCTGGTTGCAAGCTTGCTGAAAGTAATTCACATACTTGATACCAAGAGGTGTTTCCCAAAGCCCAGGTTAGCATAGGCAAGGTTAGATGTCTAGATAGTATTCAGCCTCAGGCCCACTGTCCCTGCCTTTCCACTAATCACAGAAACAACCCAACACAGTGAACCTCCTGCACTAAGGTTAGCCTTTAAAAATACTCTCCCCTCTCATAAAGCAGTTTTTTCAGTGGCCAGCATAAGCCAAACTCTAAAAGGAAAGCTCATAAAACAAACCAACCAACCACAAAAAAACCCCCAAAAAACCAAAAAAACCCCCAAAAAACAACAATCAATTCAGTGAACTAAGAGAATTCTGGTAGCTAAAAGCCATTTGGCACTCTGACTTCACAAGGTTACTCAAGCAGAGGCTCTTACAGTGAAGGAGCTTAGTAGCACCTTTTCTGGTTTTGTTTCATTCTCTTGGCTTCTAAGCCCGTCCACTACTTTTTCGCCACCTCTCCCATATTCTTTTCCCTGTTCTTTCTGGTACTTTTCCCTTTGGTTTAGTAGACCAGCAGACAAACTTTCCAGGTGTCTCCCCCCCACCCCTGCAGAAGACACAGTTGGCAATCAAGTTCCAAGTATGAGGGTAGTGTAAGGAGATGGAGAGAGGATAAGGGCAATGGATATCAAGCATGTATAATTTATGTGAGCTCCAGCTGTCTCTGCAGAGAATGGAGAAAAATTGTTTCTTCTAGCATACCACACTAAAGCAAGCTAAGATCCACAACACGCAAAATAGATCAGTCTGGCACCTTTAAAAGAGCCAAAGGTACCGGGGAAAAAAAAAACCACAATAAAAAAATCATTATACATTACCTTAAGCAGCACAGACTAACCTAAAACCATTTCAAGTTCTAATATTTCTACATTTAGTTCAACAGCTCCAAAAAAGTGCTCAAAAATCTAGCAACTCTCATTGCTCTCAAGAAAAATAGCTGGATTAGGGTTTTTAAAGACCTTAACCTTTGTTCAGTTGCACAGCAAAAGGTATCTGAAGAAACTGGAATATTAGTGTCTTAATTCTGTTTTATCATTTGTCACAATTACTTTCTTGACAACCTGAATTAAGAGAAAATTAGATAGTTTTCAGTCTCAAATTGCTGCTCGTGCATAAAAGAAAGTTTTCACTAGAATTAAAAGGTATTCCACATAGCACGTGTTGTTTTTTAAAACAAGTGATTACTCAAGCTGCCTTGAGACTCCCTTCATTCATCAGTTAGGTGGATGCTTTTTTCTTCAAGGCCCCTATTGTATAATAGCTTAACTGCCTATAAACACTCACACAACAAGCACAATGTACAAATTATCTGTTTTTGCTACAAACAGTCCTCTAAATGCACAAAACCAACTTCTGCTTTTGTTTACTTCTGCAGCAGCTTAATTTTATAGCACAATGAACTTGCCACTGTTATCAGCACTAGAAATAGGCACCCAAAATGGCACTGTAGCTTTAAAAAAACCAACCAAACGAAAAACCAACCTATCCTTTGACCATGTACATCACGTTTGAGGAAAACCACAGAGGTCATGCATATTTTTAAGCTTCCCATACTGCACACAAAAATAGGAATCAGAAGTGCACAATGCTTGTATAATCTGAAAGCCCGCAGTCTCGCTGCAGGAAGGCCTAACATTATCCACACCAAGCCTGCCCCTGCAGAGTTCCTTATACGTGAAATTAACTTTTACAGTCACGCTAGGGCAGAAAAGCTTCCCTGTTTACAACTGGGAACTTGCAGGAGAAAGATATAAAGTGTAAGTACTGGTATAGACCACTCACTGTTCTTTTCCCAAGCATCATAGTATTCTGTGATTAATAATTCTATGATCATACAATTTAGCAGTTACTCAACCACAACAATAACTAAGGCTGCCACCTTGAGAGTATCATACCTGACTGCTCTGCTCCAATACACTCACACCGCAGCCTCAGCTGAACAAAACACAGCCCTGGCAGCTTTGAACCTGTTCTGCTTTTCCTTCTTTTGATGCTTCCCTTGCATTGGGGTCTGTGGGCTTGCAGAGGCAGCCGCTCCGCTAATCAGAAATACAGTCAGAAATACCTCTGGTTTGCAGAGGTCAGGCAAGCCCCTAATGATGACTTCCCCCTAGAAGATGTTTAGAGCTAGACTTCCAAGTTAAAAGCTGAACAGAAATGAAATTTAAAGAGGAAACACCAAACCAGGCCTCTGCAGAATCAAGCTACAAGAAGGTGAAACAATTACCATTGTACATAAATGCTAAGTAGCCAGATTTGGTGTCAAAAAAAAAGCAACTAACAGTATTAGCTACTTCCATCAACCCTCACAGAAGCCCATATATAAGATCAGTGTAACACACCCCCCCACACACCTTACTGTCAGTAAGATTTCATGAATATCGTGTGCCAGCACAGTCTACGTCCTTGTGAATGACAGCAGAGCATCACTGTTCCTTCCCCTGACCCACTCCCCACTAAACTTCATTACTGGTTTGGTCAGCCATGGGTACAGCAGTGTTCGACTACCAGTACCAGCAGGCGCAAGCTATTCTGGACCAAAGCCATTCTGGTTTTTACTGGCTATCAAGTGGCCTCCAGACTGAACGCTGCTTCTAGCGAAACAAGCTCCTTAGGAGTAAAACCCAACTCAGTAATAGTTCAGAACGTTAACATCTCGTGGGGGGAGATCAAGGCCTCAATTTGCGCAAATTCTTCACGTTCTGTCCGTTTTGTTTACTCTGCACCGTCGACGCTGAACTCCATCACCTTTTTCCAAGGAAACGAGGACTTGACCTTCTTCCCCCTGCCCCCAAGGCTTTTCCCCCAGGCTGGCTGTCCCTGCGCTCCCCGGAGCCAACGTCCACCGAGGGGGAAAACCCCCAAGTCCCCGACGGCTCCTGGCCATTCCCGAGGGCGCTGCTTCCACGCACGCACCGCTGCTGTTAAACCCGCCGATTTAACCCGCTCGCGTTAACCCCCCCAAAAAAATAAAAAATAAAATAAAATTGGAGGAAAGGAAGCCTGAGGCCGAGAGGCGCCTTCGCCCTTCACCGCGGCGCAGCGGCAGCTCAACCCCGCCACCTGCTGGCGGCTGCCGGGGGACGCCGCGCTCCCCCCGCCGCCGCGGGGACCCCCCGCGCCCCCCCCCCCGCTCAACCGCACCGCCCCGGCGGCAGAGGAGGGGGCAGAGTGCGTGTTTATCTGACCCCCCCGCCCCAAACTCTCTGCACAGCTACGGATTTTGGGGAGAAAATAAACCCTCCCGGGGTGGGCGCCGGGAGAGACGGCTCCGCCGCGGCCGCCAGGGGGCGCTATGGGCCCGGCCGCCGCCGCCGCCACGGGCCGGGCCCCCGTGTCCCTGCAGCCCTCCCCAGCCCTGCGGAGATACCCCCCGCGCTCGGAACCGCTCGT
>VZTS01026611.1:26552-79443 GCA_013400795.1 Pluvianellus socialis
ATAATAATAATAATAATAATAATAATAATAATAATAATAATAATAATAATAATAATAGCAGTGTAAGAATAACCAATAATAGCAATACATCTTAGCTAATAGCACAAAAATCATAAGCAGCATCGAAGTCATAAGTAATAGTAATAAATCATACATAATAATCACGAGATACCCAAACAAAATGGGATGCGGCGGACCAAGCTCTCCTTCGTTCCTCCGGAAAAGTGTTTTTAACGCCCCGAGAACAGTCTGAAAACTAAAGCGCCACAGGCCAATTTTGCCCGTGTTTAGAGAGATAGTGGTTAAAAGGGAAGGGGAGGGGAAGTATCTCTTTTTGCACAGCGGCCGGGTGTATAAATAAGGGGATCTGGGTGCAGGGATGGCACTCGGAGGGGCCGCAGACGGAACCGGGCTGTGGGTGAAGAGCGGGCGCTGGGGGGACGGGGAGCACACCCCTGGGACACGGGGAACTGGGATGCGCCGGGCACAGCCATCCCCAGGCCTGGGTCACGCACCTCCTACTTACATCCTCCTTACATCTTCTTACATCCTCCCCCAGTCATTTCTGTACAGCAGGGAACCTGCTTCCCCTCGCAGGGTCCGAGTCCTAGAGAAAATCTCAGCGATTCAATCTTTGCCCCGGGCCCATTCCCCACCAGTGTCTCCTCTCCTGGGATGCCCCGAGAAAGGGGGTGCCTCCAGGATGCCGTGCCAAACCCCGCTAGCCAGCCCCTTCCCCAGGGCATCCATCCCAGCAGCCAGTCACTACTGTTTTCAGGTCTAAAAAGAGCTCAGGGCCAAAACCTGCGTTGGTTTTCCCTCTGAGTAAATATTTGAGGCCGCGTGCGTGCAGGAGAAGCCCAGATAAATCTCCCCGGTGCTCCACGTACAGGAAGCCAGCGCGGCTTTGATTGCTGGAGCCTGCTTGTGAATGGGAGCAGAGGGAGACAGTGATCCGAACCAGACATGGAACACACCATGTTTTTCTTGGGAGAGTTAACCTCCAAAACGCCACGGCAGATAGGCTGGTGTACGCCACACTTGCCAAGTCGGGCTAAAACGACGCCCTCCCTTCCCTCCCTCCTCTGATCAGCAACAAAGCCACAGAGACAAGGGCAGCAAGTTACTGCTGTCACACCAGAACATCCACACTGGATGAAAAATACAATTTAAAAAGGCATTTCACATTATGCCAACATAAATTGAGACATCTTTTTTTTTTTTCCTCCCCTTTCAAAACACTGACACAACCATATATTTAAAAATCCTTCTCCTTTCCCAGCTGTCCCGACTGCCACTTCTCAGATTAAAGTAATCCTTATATTAATTGGATTATTAGATTCCCTCCAGCGTCTTCCTGAAAGCTCCCCTAAATTTACTACTTTCCACTGCTGCGAGGTCATTAGCTTACCCACAGCAAACACAAGCCCACGGCATTGCAGCTTTATTGAGAAGTGACCCTTATCCTTTGTGCCAGCCTCGCAGCGTATGACCGGAAAACAAAAAATCCAAAAAGTTGTTTTAATCGAAGATGCCAAAGGGTCATTGCACTCTCCCCCCCCAACCCCCAGCCCGATCCGACTTTGTTTGCTGCCAGTTACCTTTGAGCAAATACTAAAGCAGCAAGACATTGTGCCCCCGAATCGTGCTGCTATTCCCAGGGAAACTATGAGGAAAAAAACAAGTCCTTGCCGAACCTAGCTTAAGAAAATAATGCAAAAGTGCCCGCGTGTGACACAGGTACATAAGTGAGGCTGGTATGTCATAACCCACAAATTTTAGACAGTCTTCATTTCCAAGACTTTTTACCACTGAAATACACTTTTAAAAAATCAGATTTTATGATTTTTTTGAAAAATGGTCCTTTACGAAAAATGAGAAGCTTAAAAAAAAATAGAGTACTTCACTATGCAATCATTTTCAGTGCTGCTGAATATGTAATTCAGTGTTTTTCCTTTGTATGAACAACCCAAACGCTTGAAGGTATTGTTGTTTGGGGTTTTTTTCTTCCTTGTTTTTGCTGTTTGTTTGTTTTAACAGAGCATCAGCCAACATGGCAAAGACTTGTTCTTCAACTGCCAAAAGCATCACTAGTATAAAAGTGATGTCAGCACGGTTTTGTTAGTGAAGTTGGCTTTCCTTCTGAAGAGGCAGAACATACACATTGCCAGGTCAAGCATTAATGGAAACTATTGTTAGTTTACTTAGGCCAGCAGCGTGAAAGCTCGTAAGACAAGACAACACCATCAAAAAAGATCTGGGATCACCTCAATCACTCCAACTCACTTCTTCTGAAGATTCACATGCTCAGATATCCAAGCAACTGAAAACATTTGTGATTGAAAGATTCAGCCTTGACTTTTTTGTGCTCCTCCATCTCACCTTTCCCCTCACTGACTTACCTACACACAAACTGAAACAAGGTATTTTGCAGAAAAAGAGGTCTGCAAGATTGTGAACTCAATGAAAAATAGGCATTTTATGCTTCCAAATTTAGTCATGAATCAACTGTCGTAACAGGATTTGACACAAGAGCCTGAATCTTTTGTTATTGTGCCAAGCCAGAGTTTTGTCTACTACTGTAGTTTCAATACTGCACGTAGACTCCATGAGTTATCTGATCAAAACCGTATTTACACTTTTAATTATCAAAGGAGTATTTTATTCAGTTATCTTAGTGAATTGGCTTCGTTTTCCCTGTTACTTTGTCAAGTTTTTTTTCCACTGTCTACTTCATATGAAATTATGAGAAAACTCTCTGAAAATGGACCTTGACCAGGATACACAGGAAGAGGAATACTGAAGGGTAAGCATTCTTAGTTGTCCAAATGTCTTTTGCTACAGGTTCTACAAGTTAGAGAATTGAAGCTTATGCCTTCAAGGTGTGGGAGCGAGTAATGTCCAATGGAAAGAAAAAAAGCAATTTGAAAGTAGCTAAAATGGAAGCCTTGGAAACCACTTAGTGGATGCTACCAACCGTTGAATGACAGAAAAATTTAGATTGGAAGGGTTCTTTGGAGTTCACCTAGACCAACCTCCTGCTCAAAGGAGGGCTAACTTCAAAATTACCTCAGGTTGCCTTCTAAAGCAATTCAACAAGAGCCCAAAGTTCACGAGCGCCTCTACCCTGACAGACCACCACAAGTTGGAAGGTGCCACCTGAAAGACTCAGCCTCAGGAATGCTGAAGAACAGTAAACAAAAAACGGTGCAGACTTCATACGGACCTTGCAATTTAGATCAAAGGCCACGTGTTTGTGATCCCCCCCGCCCCCAGCTAAAACAGCACGACTTATTTTCTGAAACAGCAGAAAGGAAAAGAACAGAGCATCAGAAGAAATAGCAATCGGTTCCCAAAATACTACAGCTCTAGGATATGAGAACCAGGAGAAACTGTACGGCTCATCAAAAGTACAGCTTCAAAAAGTACAGCAGGCAACTCTTCAGAACACACCTTACACTAAGCTGTATTTTAAAAATTACTTCCGCTCCAACAGTGGTAGCCTTTAGTACGTCTCACACATTTTCTTGCAACAGTTTAAGCTAAGAGATCATACTAGCCTGAAAAATAAAAAGTATAAATAACTCTTCTCCTTCCTAGATGTTTTTAAGGGAGAAAAGTCATGTTCTCTCAGTCTTCCACTGGCAAGGGTAAAGCAGGCAGCAGCTAAAGAGAACATGAAACCTTTTCAGAAGTGCACAAATTAAGTTTGAACTGTGGGGCAAGGGGGCAGAGTATCAAAGTGAAAACTGACAGTGAAGAGAGGACCAAGTAGACCAGGGACACAGAAGGCAACTGGTTCTGTACTGTCTCAGTACTGTCTCAGATGAAACCCCGCTCACTGCCTTGCAAATGACCAGGTTCTAGCTCCAAACCCCCCAGAAACCGCAAGAGACAGTGTAACTGTACGACCAGATCATGCANGCAGAGTATCAAAGTGAAAACTGACAGTGAAGAGAGGACCAAGTAGACCAGGGACACAGAAGGCAACTGGTTCTGTACTGTCTCAGTACTGTCTCAGATGAAACCCCGCTCACTGCCTTGCAAATGACCAGGTTCTAGCTCCAAACCCCCCAGAAACCGCAAGAGACAGTGTAACTGTACGACCAGATCATGCATACATAATTATGTATTTAAAACCAACAGTCACAACAATTATGTTTGGATGATGGTATAGATATGGTTGGATGCGGTATTAGGTATGATGTCATGATCTGGGGTGCAGAGAGCATTGAAAGAAGGCTATATCCAAAATGGCAAGATAGATCCTATCTAAAAAACAACTCCAAGAGACATCCAAAACATTAATGCTCTGAAGACTGCGGGCTTAACACTAAGTAGAATCCATTTTAAAAATGCCGAGTCTGTTTAACAGGCAGCTATAGGTAATATTAAGAAAAGGCAGACAAAAAATAGAGTACTTTCATCTTAACTTTATGTTAAAATCCTGCCTATGAATCTACATGAGTTTTATGAAGAACAGCCCTGGTGCTGTTCCATAACACTGGACTTCTACAAAGTCCAACACCTGCATATCTCGGGACTACTTCCTTCATAACTTAGCACTTGATGAGCACTGTTTCATCCAAATGTTTAGATGAAGGCTGCCCGAATTAAACCACCAGTTTGCTGAGGTGCAGATATATATATATTTAATCAATAACTCAGTGCGTACTGGTTACACTCACTTCTGGAACTCAAAAGCAAAATAAAGCAGAAAAGGAGAACAGAAACATTGAAATTAAAGAGATGTAGAAAAGAATTTAAGAAACATAAATGAATGTTGCCAATTTCTACAATTCAGAGAAACAACATACAAGAAAGCAAAATGTGTGAAGCATTAAGACTATATAAATGAACTGGAAACATGTTAACCTTGCAGTACGCCATTTAACATTATTCTCAAAATGTCCGTGTTACACAATTACAATTTTAAGTATTTTTCAGTCTACTAAGAGCTAGTTACTTTTTGAATCCCAAGCACTCTTGCAGGCACCCACTGCCAATTGTAACCACACACTTAACCAAACGTCTTTCTGTAGCTCCTATGAGTTAAAGACGGATATTTCTACTGTTTCAATAACTTGATGGTCACAAACTTACGATGAAATTTTCTTTTACTTTCAATGCTAGTTGTAGTATTCCAGACTGAGCTCTAACAGCAAGGTTAGAGACATGCTAGAAATGTTTGCAATACATGTTTGCTGAGGTTAAGAATAGCCCAAAGATAAGCACTTGCCTAAACTTGGCAGTTATGAACTGGGACTCTACACAGGCACAAAACATTCTTCTGATGCTCAGACTCATTTGTTCTCAAACACTGACTGTCCCGGCTCCAAAGCCATACAAAAGTTTAATGAAGTGACAATCCCCTGCTGTCACACAAGTTTTGAGAGATTCAGGTCACAGAAAAAAAAAAAGTGGGTAATTTGACACAACAGAAACTCACTGAAGAGAATTTGGTAATAGGTGCTGGGAGTTGGGTTTTTCCCATCATCAAGATAAAAATCCTATTTTTTTCCCCAGCATTAAAACAAAAGGCTCACACTTGGTGTCAGCAAATGTGTGTGTACTTGATCCTTGAATCTTGTGAAGGATTTAAAGAAAACCTCTGATAAACCTATTCTTTTCAGGGGAGTCACCGTTCACGATCATTTCTTTCCCAAAGCTCTCAGAAGCTTGAAACATCTTAAGACAGTTCTTACCTTTATATGCATCCACATTAAAACTAAACTTGGAGGGGCAGGTTAGCAGGAAAAGGAGAGGAGCANTAAAGAGAACATGAAACCTTTTCAGAAGTGCACAAATTAAGTTTGAACTGTGGGGCAAGGGGGCAGAGTATCAAAGTGAAAACTGACAGTGAAGAGAGGACCAAGTAGACCAGGGACACAGAAGGCAACTGGTTCTGTACTGTCTCAGTACTGTCTCAGATGAAACCCCGCTCACTGCCTTGCAAATGACCAGGTTCTAGCTCCAAACCCCCCAGAAACCGCAAGAGACAGTGTAACTGTACGACCAGATCATGCATACATAATTATGTATTTAAAACCAACAGTCACAACAATTATGTTTGGATGATGGTATAGATATGGTTGGATGCGGTATTAGGTATGATGTCATGATCTGGGGTGCAGAGAGCATTGAAAGAAGGCTATATCCAAAATGGCAAGATAGATCCTATCTAAAAAACAACTCCAAGAGACATCCAAAACATTAATGCTCTGAAGACTGCGGGCTTAACACTAAGTAGAATCCATTTTAAAAATGCCGAGTCTGTTTAACAGGCAGCTATAGGTAATATTAAGAAAAGGCAGACAAAAAATAGAGTACTTTCATCTTAACTTTATGTTAAAATCCTGCCTATGAATCTACATGAGTTTTATGAAGAACAGCCCTGGTGCTGTTCCATAACACTGGACTTCTACAAAGTCCAACACCTGCATATCTCGGGACTACTTCCTTCATAACTTAGCACTTGATGAGCACTGTTTCATCCAAATGTTTAGATGAAGGCTGCCCGAATTAAACCACCAGTTTGCTGAGGTGCAGATATATATATATTTAATCAATAACTCAGTGCGTACTGGTTACACTCACTTCTGGAACTCAAAAGCAAAATAAAGCAGAAAAGGAGAACAGAAACATTGAAATTAAAGAGATGTAGAAAAGAATTTAAGAAACATAAATGAATGTTGCCAATTTCTACAATTCAGAGAAACAACATACAAGAAAGCAAAATGTGTGAAGCATTAAGACTATATAAATGAACTGGAAACATGTTAACCTTGCAGTACGCCATTTAACATTATTCTCAAAATGTCCGTGTTACACAATTACAATTTTAAGTATTTTTCAGTCTACTAAGAGCTAGTTACTTTTTGAATCCCAAGCACTCTTGCAGGCACCCACTGCCAATTGTAACCACACACTTAACCAAACGTCTTTCTGTAGCTCCTATGAGTTAAAGACGGATATTTCTACTGTTTCAATAACTTGATGGTCACAAACTTACGATGAAATTTTCTTTTACTTTCAATGCTAGTTGTAGTATTCCAGACTGAGCTCTAACAGCAAGGTTAGAGACATGCTAGAAATGTTTGCAATACATGTTTGCTGAGGTTAAGAATAGCCCAAAGATAAGCACTTGCCTAAACTTGGCAGTTATGAACTGGGACTCTACACAGGCACAAAACATTCTTCTGATGCTCAGACTCATTTGTTCTCAAACACTGACTGTCCCGGCTCCAAAGCCATGCAAAAGTTTAATGAAGTGACAATCCCCTGCTGTCACACAAGTTTTGAGAGATTCAGGTCACAGAAAAAAAAAAAGTGGGTAATTTGACACAACAGAAACTCACTGAAGAGAATTTGGTAATAGGTGCTGGGAGTTGGGTTTTTCCCATCATCAAGATAAAAATCCTATTTTTTTCCCCAGCATTAAAACAAAAGGCTCACACTTGGTGTCAGCAAATGTGTGTGTACTTGATCCTTGAATCTTGTGAAGGATTTAAAGAAAACCTCTGATAAACCTATTCTTTTCAGGGGAGTCACCGTTCACGATCATTTCTTTCCCAAAGCTCTCAGAAGCTTGAAACATCTTAAGACAGTTCTTACCTTTATATGCATCCACATTAAAACTAAACTTGGAGGGGCAGGTTAGCAGGAAAAGGAGAGGAGCAGCAACACATACAACATCATCCACGGCAATTAATAAGTCTGCCTTTCATCGGCAAGAGTGGCATATTGAATCCATCTTCATTAACAGCACAGAGCTTCCCACAGCATTTGTGAGAAATACCAGTTTTGCTAATTTAGCATTACTAGATCTCACATGCCACCTATACCATTTCTCCTGAAGCCACCATAATTCTACAGTTACTAGAAAAAGTCATGGCAGCAATAAAAGAATTCCCATAAAACACAGCCATTTTGTTTACAAGTGAAACACGTAGTTTTATTTTACATTTCACTTTCAAAAATAAAGTATATTTAAGGCCTTGTATGTACCAGCAGAGCCCATCAGACTCTGTCCATTTAAAACTTGATATAAGAACCTTCATAAACACCACTAACAGTAACTTAAGTAAGAGTAATTGTACCTGTCTGCTCTGCATTAATTTATCACCAGTTAGCATAACATGCACAGGTCCATTAAGTTCAAATGCTTCCATATTAGAAGGCTGTATTGAATCATTTTTCAACTGATTGTAATTAAACACAACTTTTCCCTAGAACTGGTGAGAAGTTTCTGAACACAGACCACGCACATTGGAACAGATTTTTCACCTAAATAAGGCAGACATTAAAATTCTTTCATCTTCTACCCTTTTTTCATAGATTATTACTGGGAATTACCCATGTCTTTCATTCAACTTAAAAGCAAAACCAGAAACAATGGCATTTTGGTCTCTGAAAATACAAGCTGGTTCTATTTTCAGTAAAATAGCACTGTTACTCATCAGTATGCACAACCATTGCACTGCCATTACATTTTACAATCATTAAGAAAACAGAACTTCCAAATTAACAAAGGGCAGACATGACAATCTGGGTATTTCCTAATCACATGTAATGGACAAAAATTAAATGATCACAATTTTAGACCCAAGCTTTACTTTATTAACTGTCTCCCCATCTGCACACATAACATACTTAAGACTTTTCATTCTTCTCTAAAATAGCTGCATCTCAGAATTAGCTTTCAATGGAAAGTTACTCTAGCTAATGACGGATACTACCACTATAAATAGCTACTGGAAATAAAGTGTTGAATAAATTGTTAAGCTAAATGGAAGACTTATTTTTGCCCTCAGACTGACTCTCTAAACACCCTAACCATAATCAACAGTATGATCCACAACTAGTCGCTACTAAAAATGCCAACAGAAAACATGAGAATTAAGAAAAAGGCTAGGATTTGGAAAGGCAGAGCTATAAATATTCAACATATACCAAAACAGGAAAGCATCAATACAAAATAGTAAAAGTTACACGTAGAGCATAGAGAATCTCAAATACTTTTATTCCTTTCTTACCCTAAAGAGCATAGAAAAGAGTGAGAATCTCATTCAGCTTCTCTCCCCCCATACCATAGGATACAAGTTTCATGTTTTCATCTAGGTAATTACTACTTTTGTCTTTTGTGAATTACAGCATCACCCATTTCCAACTGAAACCAATGCATTTATTAACTTAAGCAAGAAAGATTCGGGCTTCAAGTCATTAAGTGTTTCAGAAATCTAGGTTAGCCCAGCTATAATTAGTATTCTTGATGATGTAAACATGGTTTGATGATTACTAAATTCATCATCTTTAAATAAATACTTCTGACTCAGCATCAGTGGAATAGAGACATTTTCATCAACTAATTTAGCTTAAGACATTTTGGCAAGCAAGAATAGGAAAGAACCAATAGCTTTTATAAGATCAGTGAAGGCAGGAATAGGCATGCAAGCATGTTAACAAGTAAAAGGGAAAATATTATCATGAAACTGAATCCAGAATCACTGCAGACAATTGTTCCCATACTCCAGTGTTTTGCATTTTAAAGTGAGTAATCAGTAAGCAGACACTACATAGACAAAAAGTCCTTATCTAAGTATTCAGGTAAGGGACCTACCCTTTTCTTATTATGATTAAAAACTAACATGCTTTAGAAGTCAAGTCCTATCTTGTAGAAGCTAACAGAATATAAAATGGAAAACATTTATTTCAATACTTTGTGGTCAAAGAGGACGAAGCTAATGACTTCTGAATTAAAAATTTAATCCTATAATGGAGCCACAGTGTTCAATTGCCAATGATGAGCAGGAGTCATCTCAGCAAGTCACCTGCTAAGCAAGCCACGACACAATACCAAAATAAAAAGCACTCCGTATCCATAGTGGAAGAACACACAAACATTGAAAGGACATATGCCCACTAAGATCTTCAGCAAACAAAAATCAAAATCAGGTACCAGAATTATTTCATCAGTTCGTTATTGTCCAGAATTGAGAACTTTACACAGCTCTCAAAGATCTGACCCATATTCAACAGCCAGATCCAGAACTTTACAGGTCACCTGAACTACAAAATCTTGTTTCCAATACATTGGTGTCACACAAGGCTGACGCTCACTCTTTCTAAACAGTCACAAAAAGGATATTTTTTTCCCCAAAAATTCATATAATTCTATATACTAGATTATTGATAATACATACACACCCCAACAATTGCAGCAGAACACAAGTCATTTTGCATATCAAGTCTCAAAGTCTGTTTTGTCTACAGACTCCTTGGAAACTTGGTTTGCATAACACATTCTTTCCAAAAGACTCCTCTGCTGAAATTAATATATGGTGATTTGTTTTGGGTTTTTTTTTTTGTTTGTTTTATTCAAGGAGAGGCAGTTCTCTTCCAGTTTCAAAAACTCAATCTAAATTTTTTTTTATCTTGAATTCAACAGAGGACCCTTCCTTCCATGTTCACGAGGCGACCAAACACACCTTTCCACCCAAACAGATTTTACCTGAAAGCAGTTCTTTTCAGGTTCTGTAACCCACTCAGCTTTTATACATCACATTGACTTATTTATTCCACATTGCACATTAAGATATCAGAGACCTTTAACTCTCTTTTCTAGTGTTACATCAGTCTTCAGCTACTAGGCTGCATACCGTTCCTCAAATAGCACAAGCCATTCAGTTTTTTTAGCTGTACGCACACATGAAACAAACCATTCCCCATTTTCCCCCTACATCAGTTGCTTTAAAACAGATGAGACCTTAGAATGATGCTGAGTGTCTAACGTGAGCTTCTCCAGAGGCCTGACCGTATTTTAAAAATAAAAAAAGGTGACAAGCGTATCTGTACTGGGCACAAGGATATGGCTGAATACAATAGCAACCTATTTACACAATGCCTGTGACATTTTGAAACAGCCTTGCAGCAAAATATCTGAGGCTCTAAAGAGCACAACAGCATCAAATGTTTATTCACATGCTTACTGCAAGTAGCTTTCCACTTTTCCTGGTGGGGGTTTGCTGGATTTTTTGTTTTTTTCCAGTGATTATTTCCTCCAGCCAAACAGGTGGCTGAGGGAATTCACCAAAGCAAAATATTTTTTAAAAGCTGACAACTTACATAAGGTTAGACAATATTACTAAAGAACAGTTTAATTATCAAGAATGTTTTATGAATTATAGCTTTTGTTCAGATTAAGTTTTTACGTCATTAAGGAGAAACTTATTACAGGTTTAATATGATTTGCAACCCCCACTAAATCAAAACACAGGACTATCCCAGGCACTGGAGACACTTAATTACACGCTGCTTGTCTGGATTTTTCTTTAGAGCACACATTCAGGGAGAAGGCTTCAAGGTCAGATTTAGGACCCTGAATTTTGCATAAGCATTCTAAAAATGAAGCGTAACAATAATAAATAAGTGACAATACGCTACCAAAAAGACTTCATTAACAGTCTGGAAGTCCGCTTAGTAGAAGTCTAGCAGGGGAACAACACCGTCAAACACAGTATGCCCACTTCGAGCGGTGTTTTAATTCAAATTTCATCTCCTAAATGATATATATTCAATGTTAGTTAAAACACAGTGTCATCTCAGACTTTGGACTTTCTAGAAGCCACATCATCTGTAAATCTTTACATTAAAATAATTTTCCATCATAATACCAAGTTCCTTATGCTTTTCATCAGCACAATACATTTGAAAACTGGAGTCAGTACCTCCTAAATGATCTCAGATGTTCGTTTTTGAGCTTGAGTAAGTAGATATTTTTTTCAAAGGGCCTCAGCATCTCTTCTCAGACTACACGGCTGGCCACAAGGACCAGCACCACCTCAGCACTTTGGGAAACACAGGCAGCACCAACCACCTCCTCCTGCTCCTCTCTGATCAGGGTGAAAACCCGTTAGGAGAATATATACATATGTGGACACACACGCACACACCACCCCCCCCGAGAATAAGGGTACCCCTGTAACTGGCCTTGGGCTCGCTCTCAGTGTCCCTCACAGCTGGACCCAGACCTCCGGTCTCCCCAGGTGCCAGCCCCCTCACAAACACACCGACACACTCTCTACCGATCCCTCTCAGATCTGGCCTCGGACTCTTGGTCTAGCCAGCAGCTGGCCCCCAGAGCCTCATGCCTCTAGTTAACTTCGTGCACAGATACAGAAACAAACAAGGGTCTCACCAGACCCCATGCTCTGCCCAGCAGCTGGCCTGGACACCCAGGTCCTCCAGTAGCCAGCTCCTCCAGCTGTCTCATAGAATCATAGAATGGTTAGAGTTGGAAGGGACCATGTTTCATGCAGAAACACACGTGTTTTGCCCGGATTTCACAGCTGCTCAAGTCTTTTCCCTGGCTAGTCCTGCTTCATAGTCCCTACTGATCACACAGGGCCACACGGACCCTCACTCGCCCCGGCCACACGGGCCCATCACCCACGGATCGACTCCAGCTGCTGGCACCGCATCCCCCATAGGCACAGAGTAGGCAGCCCCTTGATGAGGAGACAGGACAGACTGCACTGATGGGGCCAGGCATGGCCAGACAAACAGACTGTCCAGCCACCTGCTTACACACACACAGCCCATTTTATACCTTTGCCCCTCTGTTTTCCCCCTAGCTATTCCTTTCCCCCACTGTGGTCCGTCCCCCAAGCATCCTGTGCCGAGTTGTGTACAATCCCAAAATGTTCTTCCCTGCACCCCACCGTAAGTCCCACGGTGACCCCATCCCCCCTTCCCAATCTGCAAGCTGACCCCACCAAGCCTCTCTGTTTACTCATCAAGGCGTCTGTCACCCAGGTCCTCAGGGCTGATGATCTCCAGTGACAGCCCTGCCAGGAGCCAGGTCAGGGGGCTCGTTTCTCCAAGGAGGTCACGGTGGTTCCCCTGCCTGCCACTGTGCCTCAGGGCTTCTCAGTGAGCACAACAGACGAGCTTTTTAATCACATAACCTATCACCCTTAATATTTCCAGACTGAACATCCAAAGCCATTCCAAGAGCACTTATCAAAGCCATGAAAAATAACATTTCAAAGTTCAAAGCTAACGTGTTTGGAAAATCATCATGTTCACCACTTGTTTTAAGTTGTGGGGTTTTAGATTAAAAAACACAAGCACATCATTTATCAGATTTACTTACTCAAGCTGTTGCTCTTAAGTGTCAGGTGCTTGCTCATGTGTAATCCTAATAAACATTTTCCAACAGTTATCAGGACACTTAAGTAATACAAAAAGCACCACATACCTTGTTGACCATATCATATTATATTTGCTTTATAAACACTCATGACTGTTAATGTTATTGCTAAGCAACTAGACAATCTACCATACAGTATTTGCATAGCACTGTCTATCAGCAAACAAATGATTTTGAACTCTTAGTTCACAATTCAGAATTGCACACATAAATAACACCAAATAGATTTATTTTTTCTTAACTTTTGATAAATTGTCCAAATGATCCAATGACAAAAAAACTCATTCAGCACTAGCATTTAAAAGACTGAAACTGTGAAGAGATTAAAAAGTACAGGAGGTTTGCTTGTATGGTAGATGACAAGAAAGCTGAAGTTTAAATTATACAGCAGCTCTGCAAGGTAGAGGAAGCCAAACTAAAGACATTATCTGGAATTTTCCAAGTACCAATTTATGCTTAGAAAGTGAGGGAACTCAGCTCTCCTTACTAGCTGTTACAGCTGCTGCAAAGATGCAAATCTGCTAATGCAGAAGAAAAAGGAAGAGGAACAGACAAAGAGGAACCAGGGCTGTGTTTCTTACATTACAACTGAAAAGCTGCTCTCTCCCATCACCTCCCACATATCACCTTTGCGAGTAACCCCAATTCTGTCCCTTCTCGACCAATACATGGTGTGATAGCTCTTTCGGATCTCTTTTCATTTCCATTTTCTCTGAAAAGCAGAGGTTTATTTTTATTTAAATTATAACCTCAGCGTTTCCAAATTATTTGACGCCAATGACATAATTTACAATATGGCAAAACAGCTACTATTACTGAATTATACTCTAATGCCCCCTCCCTGAGTTCCACTGATGTTAAATGGTGCATTCCCTTGTGCAAGAAAATCACAAATCAATTCATATTCTGAAAGAGTAGTGAGCTTGGTCAGACGAGCTGAGTGAGGGCACATGGCTGGGCAACCAAACCAGGTTCCTGCAGGGTTTATACAGGGAACAACATTTTAACAGCTGAATTTCAGTGAGGGGCTCTGAACATCTGACATAAGTCGTGGTCTCATCACCGCAATGATGAGCTGGAACCCTGTCAGTTACAGCTATAGAAAGGTCAAATACACAGCAAGAGTCAGCACAGTGTTTTAAAATGGCCCGTTCTTCCATGCAGAAGCATCATCTCTGTTGTATGGTATAAGCAGCCATACACCAGCTGAACAGCAGCAGGAGCCCACATATTCCTGTTACTGTCAGGTCAAAACAGTGGGTTATTTTAGAACTACTCCACAAGAGAAACGTTTAAAATAGACAGATGAATGATATGAATTTGGAGTGGTGGGTGAGACTACAAAAATTCTGATTACCAAGCATCTGGAATTGAATGCTCTACCAGCTAGAGATTAACCCAAATATTAGTTAGGCAGGTTTTTCTAAGCATGGAGCTTCAGAGAGTCTATGGCTGCCCACACAACCATATGTTTAGGTTATACCAGACATTGCCAACACAAATAGCTTTATTTTTTGGTTTGATCCTTCCCTCATCATTATTGATTTCTCACCTGTACCATTATCAGGGAAGCTGTGGCATCAGTGTTAACAGCCTACAGCTCAACATGGACATGAGTGCAAAGAATCACACACAAGAAGATAGACAACAAAGATCACACAAGAGAACATTGCCATTCTTGCACAAACACTGACCTGTTAGCACTGTTTGTGAAGTTTCTAGAACAGAGAATATCTTTTCTGTCTCAAGCATGAGAGAGGAAGCTTCAGTTTGCTTGTAAAGTCCACACTACAACAGCTGGGGAAGAGGGAGGAAGAAGTGGCAAGAAGGGTATCATACCCACCAAGTGGAAGTGGGTAGCCAAGACAGGAGAATATTGCTACCCTTTTAAAAAGTGGGGAGAGAAATCTTCCATGATGACACTCTTGAAATTTTAAAGTATACGGCTAACAGCAAGAAATAGAAGTAGACAGAGCAAGGCTGAGGACAAAGGACACAACTCTGTACCCCTCCAGTCCTACAATGTCTAATTAACATGCACTGCACCAGTAAAAACATATTCCCAGTAGAGGAATTAATTTAAATAATCACTTCCTCAGGTTAAATAGTTTTATGAAACAATACACATTTAATATTTACAAAATGACACTACCTAGCATCACACAGGTCTGAAGTATCTGTGGATAATGGACTACACAACTTTTTGTGGTAATATCTAAGGGATTCTGGAGACTACATCTCTGAATTTTTCCAGGGAGAGTTGGGGAAATACAAGAGGAAGACAGACAGATCCTTAAAATACATTACATATGCTTACTCAGATCAAGTCACATGCTTCTAAATCATATAAACACGAATTATTTTTTAATATAATAAAAGGGAAACAAAGCATGCACGTTCAGTGTCAACAGAAAACTACTCACGTGCTGATATACTGGAATAATTTTATTATTAGAATGTAATGGTGTCAAATTTGTACTGGTTTAATTCCATTACCAAAATAACAAGTTGGACCAAATTTAATGCAAAGTCCTGGCACATGCAGATTATGCTAGAACTTGGATATCACAGTGGTAACATGAACACATGAAAAGGGGCCTTTCAATAAGGTATCTTTAGATACACGTAAGTTCCACATGGCCTAAAATTCTCAGAAAGAAATATTAGAGAAAGAATTAAGAGAATTTCACCAATATCAATGTTGTTGATCCAAGAAACAAGAATTTAAAAAACCCTAGTCAAACTTCCATGGTTTCACCACTCAGGTTACAGAGGAAATGACTAACCTAACATCACTCAGTATCTGTTAGACTCACATCAGTGTTATTTTAACTATTCTTTGTGATGATTCTCCTTCCATGTAAAATCACAAGTGTAGCTCTTAGTTCAAAGTATACGTATGACAGAAGGAAAACAAAGTCTTTATGGGTCAGCAAAGACCATTTCCTATTATTGCTTACACTGTCAGTCCTATTTTAAAAGGCAGTCAACAAGACTTCAGTAAATTGAGGTTCCTTTATTGTAACAACTAACCTACTAAGAACAACTTTTACTTGGTCTACATAACATCAAAGTAAGTCTAGAAAAAGGATTATAGAAAACAAGCGCTCCAGCCTCAGATTTATGTTAGCAGAATTAAAAAGTTACAATCAAACTGCATAAGATGTTAAGTCATGTATCTGTACAAGCAGAAAGCACATATTTCTGCATGTGAAGCACCATCTGCAAGCAATAAACGTCTCTATCTTATTCTGGCCTCCGGGAACATGAATAATGGCCTCTCACACAAAAGAAACACAGCTGGAGGGGCTGCCAAGATAAACCTGAAGTACTTGTGTTTACTGTACCAAGTCCTACAGAATCAACAAGGGTTCCCAGGAATAGCCTCTCCTGGAAGCCTGCATCTCACTTCCCCCTACACATGCTCCAAACTACACCACCTATTCTGACATGCTGAAACAAACAGGTTTCGTGTAACCCAAAAGCTGTTAATATGCCCCAGGAAGAGAAGAGGAAGAGAACTCTCCAGTTGAGATGTTAGAACAGACCCTCTCAACAGCACTAGCAGGAATATAGCATTTGGGGAAAACTGTCCTACACACTGTCACCCTTCCAAGCAACAGCTATGTCACATAATCACATGTTTAGAGTCAGAAGGTACCCCATAATTTGCAAAACAAATAAAACAGGCAACTATGTCTACCAGAAATACCGACATGCCCTTTCAAGTGCACATCAGCTCACACAGCATAGAGACAAAGATTCCCAAAAGGTAAGACACCACAAGTTGGTAACAACATTAGATAGTACCTGTCTATCCATAAGGACCACGATGTATCTATGAAAACTCAGAAGTCACCCCTCAGGCAGGCTGCACTGCAGTAACAGGTCCTCTGTTAATGCCATATAGAGTTCTTAGGCCCTCCCCACAAACAGGAAATTAAAGTGGTATTAATGAATCCTCCTGAGTCCTTAGATGAATGAAAGGTCTTTTTATGAAAAAAAAAAAATCTTTTTATAGATGGCCTCAGGACTCTAAAGCATCTCCTCAAAATAGAAATCTTGAGTCGACACTCTAAGTACAAAAGTAGGAGAGACTCCAGCATCTGAATCCACTTCTGAAGGAAAAAGGATTCAATAATTTTTTCAATTTCAGTAATTTTTTTCCCATCCAGGGGGACCTCTGGTCTTGGTCTTATATAGTGCTATGTTGTGACTGCGAAATACTGAAGTTGACAGTATCTGAAGTTTAGAAAGAACTGAAAAATTAAGTTGTGGATCATGTTATGTCATTACCATTTCTAGAGGATGATTCCACCTTTGTCAAGCTCTAGCCCACTTTATTCCAAGCTTCACTGAGCTCACTCACTCAGGTACTAAGCCACAGGAGTGGCAAAGCCACCTCTCAATAAGTACATCTATTATTGTTTTGTAAAAAAAAAAAACCCAAACCACATTTACAAACACTTATTCTGCTTGCACATCTTTAAACAAGTTCATAACATATCTATTCTTCATCACTGCAACAGCTACCACAAGCAAGCAGATTCAGCAACTTATTTCTTTAGGCTTCAAAATTTCAGATGGAGAATTAAATCCACCAAACGCCACAAATGGTTTAAAACTCCATACTGCTTACATCAGCCATCTCTTTTACTTAAAATGCAAATCAACGACCAGCAAAACGCTGTTAATACTTTATTTAAAAATGAAAGAATTAACTGACTTAATGCTTTGTTAATCAGTCTGTGCTCAGCATTTAAACCTCACCGCCCTTACAGGGCAAGAGCATTCAGGTCAAGTCAAAAAAGCAGCACGCAGGAGTAACAGATGGCAAAAAAAAAAATCAATAAATCTTCCTACAGCCCGATCTAGTGACAGAGGAGCACCACCGCTGCCGTGACTGATCACCACTCCTCGTGGGGACAAACCCATTCAATTACACATCAGTGCAAAACATCACAAATGTACTATAGAAGTATTTTTTTGGAAAGGGAGAGGAAAACTTATTTTAAAGCTCTTATCTATTTAATGATTAGATGTTGGGTTTGATGGACTTTAAAGTCAAAAGGAAGAAATTAAAGATCAGAGTCCCCAAAGCTGTTTACAAAAGTGGTATTCTACACCAACACACTATATTTATCTGTAGAAATACACAGATGTATCTATATATCTATCTATATAGACAGACATATAATCTCACTTGCCCAGAAAAATATACCTGATACTCCAACGTGCTCTTACAGACTGCAGGAGTTTGGACTGATATAACTTCATGCTTTAAACTTACCAAGCACTTAAGAAGATACCAAAAGTCATGATTTTTAAGCTGTAGAAAACAATACCCTCTCTCACTGAATGTCCTCACTTTAAAAATAGTCATCTGCATCCTTAACTCAACCTCCTTATAACCAGAGGAATAGCTTCCCCTGGAATCCTCGCAGAACTCGTTACCTTAGTCTGCTTTCTGCAGGCAATCACATTAGTTGCTTTAAGTTTGAGCTTATTTTGGGTTTAGCTTTCATTTTAAAGGTCAGTATGAGCATCTAGTGCTATGAAGCAGCTCTTTAAATACATTTAAGACATCAGAATTTAATTTACCACTTTTCTTCCACCCTTCAATATAAATGTCACACAATATACAGTATCATCTTCAAACCCCAACAAGATACTGTTATTCAACTATAGATCCCTTTAACCTGACAGATACATGCTTGTGTGTGTGTATATATATACACACACCAACACAGATATTACTCATGAGTTGGAAAGATATATTTTGATTTCTTCTATAAATAGGAGCATAACATTTGATATAAAACACTGAAAATACATATTTAGTTCCCTTACCTGCAGGAAGGCTTTAATTTAGCAAGAGTCTAGCAAATTCACAGCTAAAGCTGTAAAGTACAGCAGAGAAAAAACCCCAAACTTTCAAATGTTTAACTAGAAAAAAATAGAAATCTTTCTACCACCTTTACATGAGGAAGACATTACTATAAACCCAGTCAAAAAAATAAGGTCAGTGTGCTAAATAAGACAGCAACTAGGCAAAAAGGACAGAGGGCTTATTAAAAGTAGGTGGTCTTCTCTAGCAAGGCCTCACACCATTCACAAATACAAATTATTGCCTTTAAAAAAAAAAAACCTCAAGCTGTGGGGAAGAAAACGGGGGAAAATCCCCAGTCTTCGAAGATAATTATTTTTGTGTCCTGTTGAAAAGAAACAGTTTATGATACTGGACTTCATACTATGCATCTCAAACTCCACCTCAGTGGGATTTTTGTCTTGAAATCCTCGTAGGACAGCCTATGCTTAGCCAGAATTTTGAGGGAACAATTTTCAACTTCAGGCGCAAATGAAGAGGTTCAAGATCATTTGGGATGCAGACAAAAACCCTTGCCTTATAAACCAAATTAATTAGTGCTTGCACTAAATACCGTCCATGGGTTTCATTTAACAAGCAAAGTCTCATTCTTGGCATTGAGGAAAAAAACAGGGAAAAAGTGACATCCTGAATTATTTTGAACAGACTAAACTGAAGTTTAGAATTAAGGGGGTAGGTAGAAACAGCATTAATAGCATGTTACAGTCATAAATCCAGGTTAAAAAGGTAGATTCCTGTATTTTGATATTTTTAGAAAAAAAAGCCTCGACCTGTATCAAGATTTGTGTATTTCATAAACTACGTTACTGCTCATTTTGAAAGCAATGAATTTTCCAGTTTTCTCTAACCTGCAAGAATTGTCTGATGGGTGGGGGGAGTTTGCCAAGTAAGTAAAATCTCCTCATTGTGGCAGAAATTAAAGAGGAAACACAGGGGCAAAGAAGAGCGAAAGAAATATGGGACTCTTGGCAGTTTTACTGTATTTGCTTTTAGTTTGCTTTTTTAAACCAGAAAAAAAGCTCCTTTAGGCAAGAACACATGCCTTGCAGAAAGCCAGCCACTACGTGATTTAGCCCAGTGCAGTCTATGTAAAAAGTTCTCCGCGGAGGAGTGTCCTTAGAATAACTGAATATCACATGCCAATCAAACTGGTGAGGCTATTCACCCAAGGCCTTACACAACGTGGTTCTCAAGCATCTCCAATCTAGCAGCCTGCGCTCTGTGCGAAGAAACAAATACGAACGGCTAGTCACATGGTAACATCTTGCATATACTTCAGTTTTTACATAAAGACAGAAAGGAGAGTTTCTTTATGAAGTACACTGAATCACAGAGCAAGCCAGATTTTGAAACAGTAGGCGCTCCAAAAGGGACACAAAACAGACGGTAGTTCAGGGTGACAAAATGTGACAATATAAACCATTTGCTGCTTAAGTGTAAAGGCAAGCGAAGAGCCTAGATTTATCTCATCCATTCATATACAGTGTTCAAGCCCTCAGAAAAATGTTTTAACTTATAAGGAATGGGCAAGGGGCATAGCATATTGCCACCGAGATTACAGTTTGAAAAAAAAGTCTTTGAAGGAGGCAGAAAATTAATCTGAAACGATAACTTAAGTTCAACTACAAGCAGGAATTTGGGTGTTAAAGATTACCTAGAGAGACAAGAAAATGCCCTGCAGCTGAAGTACAGCCACACTGGAAGCACTGGTTTGACTGCTAGCCACAGAGATACACTCCAGTCTTCCAAGTAATACGTATTTTTGGAGAACAATGTGAGGATTGATACGGGGACAAAAGTTTCCTTGATTTTTCCTCAGCATTTATTCCCTGAACCACCACAGTATTACTGTTCATCTTCCTCATCTGCAGAACTGCTTTATTAAAAAAAGCTAGTAATGAGCTAGTTCAACAGGAAGTATTACAGAGACCTGACTAGTGTACTCCTTCAGCAGGGATAGATGGAAAAGTCTCCAAAATAGAGGCAAGTACACTGAAGAACAGCTAAAACAGTTTTGATAAAATTTGACATTAATACAAAGGAACAAATACTTAAAAGATATCACCAGTACCAGTATAAAGGGAACAAAAATGTCAATACAGAAATCACTTCTTGGAACGCTCTGTAGCATAATACATAAAAGAAGGCATTATTGTTCCCTAAAATACTCAAGAGAAAATAGCTGCATTGGGTGCTTTGCAAATACTGTTTAAGAAGGTTCAGAGCTGAATTAAGCAACGTATCAAAAATACTAGTTGTGTTCTAGGATACTATAGAGGTAAAACTAAGAAGAGATCAACACATGAAAAGCTAAAATATTTGTTATAGCCCATTCTCATTTTTACAACTACTCAATTTATTAGGAAAGGAACTAACGCAAGTTCTTTCTGTGAATGTCCCTATTCTCATGTTCCTATCAATTTTTTTTAATCCATTTCTAATTTGCCCCAGATCCAGAGGTTAACAGCTTCCTACAAGCTCTTAAAAAGTTACAGAAAGATGAATGGACAAGTCCAGAAGCCCTTCTAACTTGTCCCTACTTTCCCCTTAAAAAAAGGCAACAGCAGCATTAACTCAGCCATTTTAGACACCATCAGGTGATAAACATAATCAGTGCCCCAGGTATAATAAACCTTCAAATCAGCACTTACACTGTATTAGGCAGCAAAGAAGTTAACCACAGAAGCTACGAACCTACAGGAGTCCAGACTTTACTAATGTCACTGCTTAGAGGGGCCGGGGTGGAAGCTTAGCTGCTGCAAGTGATGTTCTGTCAAGTCCACTGCCTGTTAAGGGAGAGTGGGCTGGGCTGCTTGTTTTCGAATCCCTGCACTGTTCCAGTATCCAACTCAGCCTCAATTTCTCTGCAGTCCTGAAGTCACCCAGGACTATCCCGCCTGTGCACAGCAACAGTGCTGAAGTCAGCTGTTCTTCATTTACTCTTACATGCTTCCGTCTGATTTCATCTCTCCATCATTTATACACATACTCAAAGATTCTGAAAATTAATGTTTCATGCTTTCCTCATCTAATGCATAGTACTATGAGATGAGATGAGATTAGAGAGATCAGGAATTTTAAAAGGTGTATTCCAACTTTTATTATTCTGAAAAGTTCTAAACACATGCCAGCAGCAGCTGTGTGAAAATTCCCCTGAAACACTTGACCAGATAAGGATGCTTTCCCAAGTCGTGGCTTATGTGTTTTCAGGGTAATCTCCACTGTCTCGCAGAGATTCCTGTTTCACATGGACATGCTACTCCACATGAAACAGTATTTCCTAGCCTTCCATAATACCCTCCCCTCACCAGTAAAATGCCAGGATATACAGCTGTGGGACAACGTAACAAATGGGAACAGAATTTAACTTCTACCTTCCCCTAGCCACAGGGCAGCAAGCTTTGTTAAGTATCAGTAAGAATCTGTTATTTGTCAGTAATTTCTACAAAATTACATAGCCAAACAGCCTTTCCATTCTTTCAGTTGCCCCATGCAGAGTACAGAACACTGTACTTGTAACTTGTGTTTTTAACAAAGGTTTCCTACCAACAAGCAGCAAAAAGTTCGCAAGCTCACGCTGCCTAGGCAGTTAAACCCATGTTAATCAAGGTAACATCCTGAAAAAAGCCACAGAATCTGCAGGAATTCTGTATTTTTACTAGTATTAAAACTATGAAAATACACTGATCTACTGTTCAACCTACAGCTTTTCTATAGCGTTGTTTGACAAGCCTTTTCATTTTTCACCAAAAAGGCTAAAGCCAAAGACAGAGACAGTTAATCTCCCTATATGCCACACCAATAATTCTAAAGATTCCTGAAAGTCGTTAATTTCTAAAGAGTGTCTTCTCTGACTAGCAGTGTACATACATTTGCTGACAATCTTGCTGCATTAATCATGATTTTAATGTGGGCTCTAAACAAGGTAATTCCACCCAATGAGTAAACCTCAGTTCAAGTCAACACAATGCTATATTTTGGGGAAATCTAAGTGACATTTCAATCTTCAAAAGTCAATTATGATCACATTAAATACATTGATAAAAGCTTCATTATTTGTTCAAATGCTACTTACTTCAGAATTATAGAGGATACCTTTATTTGAATTTGGCAAGAGGGGGTCAGATACTGGTACGGCTGAAATTGTTGAAATAGTTACTAGGAAAACCACCCCAAGCCATATGCCTCTCTCTGCAATCTCTTACCATCGCCCATCACGATTAATAAAATTATTTTGTCCCCACAAAAGTGATACTCATTTGTGCAAGACAGATTTCTTCACTTACTGTTCTGTCCCAGAAGCCTAAACCCCATGCATTTTCCAGACCTCCACTTGATCGGTACACAGAAAAAGCAAGAAACATCAGTTCCCAGCAGGGAGAGAAAAGGAAAGCCACTCATGTGTGACAGTGGATCAAGGAAATGAAACATTATAGGATAGTTTATTAGAACAGTAATTTTATATCCTTCAAAAAAAAATTAACAAGTGAACAGGGAAGCATCACTGTCATCAGTAGAAGAAACACAAAGTTAATATGGCCTTCAAAACCATTTTTCAAATAGTTAATTCATAATGCCTTCCATGCCATTTAGACACCCCAGCTTCTTAAGTAGCAAAACCCAACAATTCCTGAAACAACCCACCAACTCACCTCATGTTGCTGATACCAACTTATGGACCTGGCTTAGGAGCTGTGCAGCCGCCCATTCTTCATAAAGTCCATGCAAGAAACAAAACTGCAAGGGTTCAACCGTTTGTTACCGTTGCTTTCAGAGAATGCCTTTTTCCAGTTTTCAATTAAAAACACACTTGTAAACTAAACCCCTAAATCACATCGATTCTTTGAGGGATCAATAACAGAGGTCTGTCAAACCAAGGAATCAATCTACTTTCTTCAATAAAAAAAAAAGCTGAAAAAGGATTTTTGTCACTGCTACCTCCTCAAATCCCAATACCCTGCAAACAGGGCTAGTGAAGTCCAACTTGCAGCACAGCACTGCTGTGGAACCAGTTTGGCTTTCAGAAGTTCAGATAAAACTGTTGAGTTTCATTACTCCTCTCCCTCACTGTAAAACAAGGGAATACAAACACTCCAGAACCTATGTTCTTTATTCTCATTCTCACGTTTATAAAAATCAACACCATTTTCTGGTTTACAAAAAGAACACTTTTTAAAAAAATACATCTCCCTTCCTTAAACTACTCTGAACTGACAAGCATCTTTCACACAAATGACAGGTTTAGCTCTGGCTGAAGCAACAACATTAGCAAGATTTCCCCCAAAATTTCCTGATTTATACAGAATACTTCCTCACTCTCAAAGCATCCCCTAACAGAGAAAGAGTTGCAACATAAGCCACAGAGGGTGGGTAGAAGGTAGAAAGAAGCAAGCAAATCTTTCAGGTTAAACAAGATAGCTCTTCTGGGACAGGAAAAAAGGCGCTGTCAACAACCAGGATTTTATTGACTGGCTATGAAACAATTAGGAGGAGCTGGCATCTGGTCAAGAAGATGTAAAGGATTACGTAAAGCGAGTTAGGTAGCTCAAATGCTCAGGGAATCTTAAAGAGAACAGAAAGAGGAAAAATAGGAATGCTACAAGTCTATCTTGTGAAATTGTTAGCGCTGGGGATTAAAAAAAAAATCTCTAAAATCGTACAGTGTTTTTCCATGCTTCCTGGCATCCTGGAGTCAATCAGAGGAGTCACTCGATACTCATACAATTATGTTAAGTACAATATAAACAAGAAGAAAATGGTTTTAGACAACTTTATTATTTAATAACACAAAGGCAGGAGTTACCGCTCTAAAGATGTATCAAGAACCCAGGATTCCAGCTGCAAAACTCAGAGCATGATAGCAATATGCTAACACAGTGCTGATAGACAAGAAGTATCAAAATGCTGAATGTAGGATATAGCAACAGATTTTTGGGGGTTTTTGTTTTGGTTTTTTTCCTAATTGTGATGATGAAGAGAATGGGGAGAATAAAGTCATTTTAGCAACTGAGACAGTAACATTAGAAACATTTCTCAGTGCCCATTATTTATTTACATAAATTTATTTAGAGCTCATGAGTATCTGATGGTCTTAAATTTGTCTTAAAGACAAAATGACCAAAAACTGTGGCTGAGGAAAGCATACCTATTAAGAAAGGCACAAAGATATCAAACCTTAAAAGGACTAGAAGTTAGAAAACACAGGTATTTTCAAGTAAAAGCACTGCTAGCACAGATCTCTAGCCACAGATGTTAGTATTTATTTCTCTGACTCTCAGATCTTCAGCTTATAACTTCTAGATTACCCCTGTTCAGTACACAATTCATGTCTGTACCTAAACAGCCACTCAATGTTAAGGTCATTACATACATATTTCCACATATTAAAAATAATAGTAAGCTTGATACATTAGAGTTAAACTCTTTTTCTCTTTAAAATTCAAAGTTCACAAGTGTTACTGTGGTTGCATAGTTTAACCGCCACCTGAGTATGAGTTTTCTAAAAATACCAGGTTATAAATTTAGCATTTTACTCAATAACCACAGAAGCAGCAAGACAAAGAAGTTTGATATCCACAGCAAAAAAAAAAGGGTATTAAAAAGCCATCCAACAGATAGCCAAATTTCAGAAAGTCCAGTGAAAATGGCTCACTACATAAGTATGTACTTAAACAGCACCGTCTGAACAATTATTTTTAGAATGTACTAAGACTGCAATGCATTCCAGCATAGTAAGAAGTCCCAACTGCCGTGAAGCAGCAGCCTCAGGGCTACATTAAGACTGTTCAACAATTTAAATACATTGGTGAATTTAATGAAAGATCTAGGCATTACTTAAAAAACAATGTTTTGTGGTAATTGATTTAAGAAATTAATTGGATTCAAGCACAAGCATCTGACTAGTTTACTCCAACTGCCTGAAGCAGAAAACAGGAAAATAAAACTGCTCTTCACCTACTGCCAGAGGGTCCGGTTCACCCTCCTGCCACCCCTTCTCACATTTACCCTCAGAACAAAGCTTTCCCCTTTCCTAATCTGAACATTAAACGTAAGTCCTATTCTTCAAAACTAATTTCCTATACCAAAAAGAACAAGAGCACATGGGCATGCGCGTGCTGTTCGCTACTGCCAAACATAAGGTTTTTATTTGAGATCTCGCAAGGCATTTAATTAAGTTTGACTATAGAATCCCTTAGGGGGTAAACATTTAAAAGCTTTCTGCTTTCTAACAAGTAACTTTTCACTCTTAAAGAAAAATCTAAGATTTTCCACTTTCATAGCTCTCAAACACTTCCAACATACCCTTTCTCAACACAAAACCACAGGAAACCTCAAAAGATGCATTAACTTCCCATATTGCCATTGTGACATTTTTGGCTCAAAATTATTTTTAAGCAAACTTGGAGAGGTAGAAGCCTAATTAATACCATTTTCACAAGAAGCTTTATTAATATTATTTCTAATCATTTAAATAGACTAGAAATAGATACGGCTTTACAAATATAACAGCCTGAACCACAACAGAACCCCATTTCACATATTCACGTGGCATCTCCTATGCAGGGGACAGCAAGAGCCGATCACATTATTAGACCTGTAAACTCTTACACGTGGATTTTTTTGAATTGATCTTCAGATAAGAAGATGCCAGGTTTAGGTTTTATAAAAGACATCTTATGACATTGTAACAAAAGAACCATGGGAGGCCAAACAAATTTCCTAAAGAATGATGCATTTAGAAGTAATTTTCTGCCTAGGCCTCCATTTCTAGGGTGGCTCTGTGTGATGGAAAGAGGAGTCATTTCTTTCCCAATCCCATTTTTGCCAGGAGATCCTGCTTAAGGAAGGCCAAGATCCAAACCAAGTCATCTTCCAGCAACATAAATGGCTCTCAAGATCTTCTGCTGAAGGCTTGTGATGCAGTATAAAGGTTAGAAGGTGTCCTGAAGCAATTTGGAGGGAATGAAGAGGGAGAGAAGAGTCACAAGATGCACCAAAGCAATAATGCACGTAACATAGTTCCAAATGACTTCAACTCAGCACGAAAGAGGAACTGGTAAAATCTCCTTAGAATTTCATTGCCAGTTTTCAAGTGATTCCTTTTGCTAAAAATCAAAAGGAAATTTAGAGTAAACTTCCCGTGCCAGCAATGACATAGCTGGAGAAAGAAAGGTCTGACCGTGGGCTATCGATGTTTGCAAGGAAGAGGCTGCTGCTCCGCACAGCGTGAAGCAAGGAAGGCAGAATTTACCTGAGCTGATTCTACTGATTCCCCTCCTCTGGGTCTGAGGGACTGCCAATAGCACACCCCCTAAATCAGGGCATCCCAGTCTATTTCTTTCACATGGACAAAGAAACAGGACTTAAACCCAGCAGCCACAGGCTCCTCTGAAGGAAGAATGTATTTACGTGTTTAGACGTGGGGAACTTTTTCAGTGCTGGGAATCAAGTCAGATTTCAAACCCACTTGGCGGCCTCCACCTTATCGCGCATTCAAACCTAGCACCAGTGTAAAGAGACAGGGAGGAGATGAAAATTGCGTGGCTACGGGCCATATACAATCACTGGCCATACACTGACCCCAGCCAGCAGTTTTTGCTCTTTGACTTAGTTTCCTGTCTGGGAAAGGGTCAGACAAAGAACGCCATCAGCGCTTCAAAGAACTGAAGTATGACCCATGGACAGGAACCTCACACAGAGACATAAAAACATACTTTCAGAGTGCCCAGGATATTTTTTTTCTCCTCTCTCTCTCCCCCACATTTTTTTTCTTTAAACTGCTCGCACTCTTTCCCTCTCTCAGCCTAGAGAAGTGGAAGACAACATCAACAAAAAAAGCATAGAGAAACAGCATAAAGTCCATCCTTCACACCTGAGCGGATGGCAGTTCAAAGGGGCCCTACCTACCTGCAACCCTGTTGTTTGCTTCAAGAACTCTGTTTGCCCAAGGAAAAAGAGACGAGCAAATCCTGGAAGCAGATCCTTCCCCAAAGGAAGTTTCTTTCTGAGTCTGCAACCTGGAGCTTTTGCTTGAGACTCAGTCCTCTGAGCGGATTCTTTCTTCAAACTCTCACACTGGTTCTTTACTTTTGTGGGCAGCTGGAAAAAGAATGAAGCCGTAGGCTGAGGCAGGGACTCCATACTTCCAGGATAGGGAGGCAGAAAGACTGGAGGGGAAGGAAAAGTGCTAGTTGGTAACTTCTTGAATAATGATCTGCATTCCCTCATTTTCTGCCACACAGAGACATACACATAGTCACTGCAATAGGGGAGGATGACAAGAGATGAGTACTAGACATGCAGTTTTTTTCATGCTCTGATGCCAAAAAAAAACCCCGAAGTGTTGAGCTGTGAACTTTCAAGACTTTTAAGACATCTACCAATAGATGAGATCAATCATAAGATGTTTTGTCCAGAAAGTTCTCTCAGTTACAAGTAGATGTAGGTGGAGGGGAAAAAAACCCACACATTTAAGTGCTCATTTCTTGGGAAAAAAAATCCAAATCTCTCCTCTCTTCACTTTCTCTCAAGTGATTTAAAGTTAGCATCTATTGCAATGCAGTGAACGTCTCCTCATAATCTCTTAAAGAAGAAATGGTCATACTTACCTGAAAGTTTCCCTCACCAATGACTTCCTAAACCCCACCCCCAGCTCTGTAAAGGCCTGACTCCAATCTCAAGTCTCCTACTCTATTTGCAAAATCAGATTGGTCAAATGCTGACAGCTGTTTAATGCTCTGACTTAACCTAGGCACATTGTGATCGCCGTGGAAGCGAAGAACCTACCCAAGTTCCTGGATTTCTAGAATATGCCTCTCTCTTCCTGAAAACCTAGGTGTCCTAGGAGTTAGTTGTCATTACTTGAACAACAACAAAAAAATAATGCGTAAGAGCACCGCGATTTTTTCCCCTCACAAATCATGAAAGTTGACTTTCACTCCTGTGAAATTTCATCAGCAGCTCGGAGCCTATATGCAACAAAACAGAAGTAGAACTCATGGGAATTAAAACAGAACTACATGCACAGCCGCTTGTCTGTGCATTTACTGGTTATTACCCACTGCAATACCTTTTGCACAACAGCAACAGTGTCTGGTATTTGCACGTAGGGTAGCTGTCGAGCTGCATGCCTAGGACGAGGCACTACCATTTTACCTGCAGTGCTCTTCCTTGCTCCCAAAGACACCAGGTAGAACGTGATTCCAATCGTTAACCAAGAAGGTATGCTACTCATTACGTCCAATGCAGTTTCACTTAACTCATTTTGGGGCAATTTTGGTGGTGTTTCTTCATCCTCTCCTTTAGAGCACGCACCTAAACAGCACAGCTTTGGATGGTCAGGTATCTCATGTGTCCTTCAAAGAGACTTTCCTTCATTGCGCTCCAAATAACACAAGGAAAAGTTGGAAAAAAGTTAGGCTTTGTCATCAAAACAGCAACAATATATTTTTAAAATGGCATCTTTCATTTTTGCAGTGAGTAGCAGCAGACAGGAAAACCTTTTTTTTTTTTTCTCCAAAGAGGTGACAGATAAAGCCACCAAGGACAGAACCTGATATCCTACAGTAATTAAAACAGAAAAAACAGCCAGTTTTTCCCCACAGAAACTGCTTGGACATGCAGAACTCTGCTTCTTGGTTCTTCCAAGGACACTGATTATGGTGATGGCATCTCAGTTGAAGGTACGAGGTTTTGCTCTAAATAGCAAGACTATTTCATACCAAAAAAAGTTAGGATTGTCTTCATGGGGAATTTCATGGCTTTTCAACAACGTGAGACCAAGATGGATTCCTATACCTTTCAGCCTTTTTATTTATTTCAGATCACCTTTCATGGGTTAGGAGTCAGGTTCAGCCTTTCCATCCCACACACATGTTTTTGTAAAAGAAGACCTTTCTGTTTGGGAAGAGTAACTGACCAACACACACATAAATGTACTCGGCCAACAGATGTCTCCAAGATGACATTTATACTCTCCCAGTAACGCAGAGGATACAAGATAAAAATAAAAGAAGAGAAAATATAATAAATGGAACACATTCAGTGCAAGTTTCTACTGCTCTGTACTTCCTGTCAAAGAAACTATCACAACAGGACAGCACAAATGAAAGCACATTTCTTAAGATTTCCTTGTGAATACAATGTTCTTTTTTATCAGATAACTTGAAAAGTTCCTGAGATTCAAGGTATTGCAAGTTGCTAATACTTGTTACCTACAATTTGTAACTACAACGCCATACACAGCATTATAGATCTAATTTCAGGTGATGCGTTGAAGCCTACGAACACTACTAATACTTTTGAAGTCAAAGTCAAATACTTTTCCAGCTCAAAGTAACAGAAGGTATCAGAGCAAATCAACCAAGAGGAAGCAGCCTGACCCAGCTTATTGCAGGTCCCTTTCAAACAGTAATCTGCCCAGGGCCTCTGAAATATCAAGATAAGGCTGCCTTTGAGAAATCCTCTTTCACAAGGGAAAGATCCTATTCACTAGAAAAAGGCTCCAGATCCCCTTCAATGTACTACACAGTATGAAATCACCTATTGAAGTTTCAGGGATGTAAAAGAGCGGATTACTTGGTCTTACTCTATTGATGTAGCATTTCAGTAGAAGAAACAAAGAACCAATGTAAAATTTAAGGGGGCGGGGGGGGAAAGCATTTGTGAGGACTTTGTCCATTACTGTTTTCCTCACAGAAATAGCTGAGCAACAAAACAGTTTCTGGAAGATCAATCTGAAACACGCTGTCAGGAATAACTTGTTTTTAAATTCCTCTCCTTACATCAAGGTCACAGTATCTCTCCTTTTCCAAGCAAAGCAGAAAACTTTACTTCTAATTTTTATCCTTTCATACTCATTTCTTCCCTTGAACAGACTTGTCTTGAACTCTAAAGAATAAATTAAGTTGGTAATTTTTGCGTTCTAGCTACCAAAAAATACTAGCCTGATTGATTACTATATTCAGGTACATATTTCAGGCTGGAACAACTATATCTTTCTGCATTTTGACACAAGAAATGGTAAAAAATACTCTTTTGCTCTTCTAAAGATTTAAAAGAACAGAAAAGAGGTCTCTAATAAACCATCCAAAGTACCTGAATCCCTCTTAGAGGAATTTTGGAAGAGGTGGGATTTTTTTGTTGCCTCACATCAGTCATCAGAAGTGATCACGCTACTAAGATGGGATGTTAAGCCATCTTAAGGAGCTGAATATAAAACAACAGCTCTTCTCAGTCCCTGTACTGTAGAGTTTGCTGATTTACCTCAAGCGCAGGCTGTGATGGGATTCTTCTAGTTGGAGCAGGAAGAAATTATGGCTGTGATGACACAAGAACAACGTATGTTGACAATCTTCAGACATAGATGAAGTCTGAAAAGGCACTGGTAGTTCTGTTCATGAGCATACAGAAGGAGGTAAGGAATCCTATAATCAACGTTCTCATCTCCTTTGGGCAAAGGAAGGAATCTCTGCAATGTCTTTCCATAGTGACCTGACTGTTGATAGATATTCTGGGAGGAAAACCCCCTTTAGTGCTTTCTTCCACCTTCCTTCTCTACACAGCAGGTTTCACTGCTACTCACTAATTCAAGAGCCAGTGAAGAGCGATCCCCATTTTTCTGCATCAGTGTGGTTCTGCTCAATAGCCAGGTAAAGAGAAGCTTAAACAATTGAGAGTAAACTCTAGAGAATACCATCGACAAAATAAGCGAAAAAATGAATCTGTGTATTTGGTAAATGGTAGAGAATGTAAGGAGCAATACTTTTTTTATGTCTCATCCTGCAGCTCCAACAACTGCAAGGTCTGAGTGAAAGAACACGGAAACAAAACACAAACTGCCACATCAGATTCAAGTTACCTGGAGCTAGATCGGCTATTTCTCAGCCCTAAAAATGAGATTTTAAAGCATCATGCAATTATTTTAGATTTGAAGTGCAACTAGCCATATGGAGTATTTACAGTTCCAAAAATGAAACTTGTTCCAGCTTAAGTAGTTGTTGCCTTGCTGCCAGTAGTCATACCTCTAGAAATATGTGCAGGCTGCAAAGCCACTGCAGGATCTATGCACCAGCATCCAGTTGAACTGTTATTCAAAATAAACATTACAAGAACAACAAATTTTAGCAAAGTATCTTTCTCCTGGAAACTAGCGCCAACATGACACACATATTAAAGTGTCAACAGCAGTGATGTAAGGCTGATTGTTTAAATTCCAAGCTACTGACACTATGAAAAAAAATATTAGTTTCCCAAAACTTCCTGGTTTTGTTTTTTTGGGCAGGAAGGGGAGGAGGGGAATTGACAGAAGAGAAGGGAAGAAGTCATTAAGCATTACAACAGCTATACCAGATAATGTTATCAAGCCCCAAGATGGAGAAAAGGCAGCAAAACAATTGATCAATATGTTGATTTTAAAAGGTTAAGTGTCATGCAACCCATCACTAACAGCTAACCCTTTAAAAGCAGAGACTTAAAAGCAGACAAATAGAATGGCAGGAATCTTGACTTTCTGAATTTTAGAATTTGTTTTAAAAGCATTTAGCCTCTCTCCAGAAATGTTTTGTGCTCAACTTCTTTAAAGGCCAACTGAAAAACAGGGAGGGCCACAGAGTTGTCTAGATTATCAGACAAGGCATCCAATAATAACTCCTTGAGACCGGTGTAGGTACCAATCCCTGGAACACCCTTCCTATTGCTAGTTTAGGACTGATAAAAAGCTACTGCTTTTCTGAACTTGGCGTGACAAAGAACCCCAAAATTGTACCTAGCTGTCACAACACACATCTGAGAAACACAGCCAGTATGTCTTGGCGCATATTTAACAGCAAAAAAACACTAGTGGTATAAAACTGAAAAATTGGTTGATTATAGAAAATACTACCTTGTAAAAATAATTCTGATTAATAGATGCATCAATTTTATAAAATTAAAGAAATGGGTATTTGTTAAACAATGTTACAAGTATTTTTTCATTTTTAAAACCGTTTTGCAAGGATACTTTTAACATGCTTTTTGTTTCTCGTCAACTTTGTATGCCAAGTACAGTTGAAAGCAAACCTTTTTTCGGCCTACCTAGACCACATTTTAAATCAGATTAATAGACTTAACTGGCACTAATACACATTTCTGTCATAAAGACAGACCTTCTTTCAGCCTTAGGGAAATTCTATGCTTCTGGGGCAGAGCGCAGGAGCTGATACTTAAAAAAAAAAAGTAAAAAAAAAATCAGTGTTTTTAAGACATCAGATGATGCCAGGTGGTTTGCTTTTTTTCCTCCTTGAAAAAGCCACCAAAGATTACAGTATTTAGATATACCTTGAATTTATTTGAAGAAATTACACAAAATCTGTAGTTTCTTAGTATTAACAGTGTCTTAGTCCTTTCCTTTTTAGCTCTTAATATATGGCTTGCTTGATTTAATTTGATTCCATTTACATGCAATTAGCTTACATAATTTTTTTTTTTTTAAAGCATCATTTTTTCTTACTGAGTCAATCCTCATGTAATTCCTACACTTCTCTGGTCAGGGNTTTCTTAGTATTAACAGTGTCTTAGTCCTTTCCTTTTTAGCTCTTAATATATGGCTTGCTTGATTTAATTTGATTCCATTTACATGCAATTAGCTTACATAATTTTTTTTTTTTTTAAAGCATCATTTTTTCTTACTGAGTCAATCCTCATGTAATTCCTACACTTCTCTGGTCAGGGTCTTTCAGTCAGTCTATCTGCAGAACCTGGAAGCTGAAATGCTACACGTAAGCAATGTTGAGAGGAGGGATTCCAATACTGCTCAGCAGCCACACCAGACTGGATGCCTGTGATTTATCTGGGTTTGGTTTGGGTGGTTTTTTGGGGGTGTGGAGGGGTGAGGTTCAAACTGAATTTTCAGGTGGTAATAGCTAAAGACTGTTCTCTGTGGGTTTTGACCCTTGATCTTCTGTAACTCTCCTCTGGTGTCTGGGATCTCCGAGGAACTCAAATACAGAAAAAAATACTCTTCATGCAATAACTACTCAAATATAGAGATTTAATAGATTAATGTTCGTAAGGGGCAACATGGATGCACTTGAAAACAAAAGTGAAACAAATGAGTTGCTTTTTAAGATGTTCTAGTTTGGAAAATACTCAAAATAGGCATTTCAGAATTGAGTACTTGTGTTACTTTCCATATCATATACTAATTTCTACACCTTTCACATTAAAAGAACTTCCTGACTCTAGAGTCTACAAACTTCGCATGCAATCTGACCAACAGGCTAGAGCCTTCCCTCATCTATTTTCAGCAGCAGTAAGAACTCTACAGCCAAACCTGGACGGAGTTTTCTAGTAACTGTTACTGCTGAGACACAAACTGATGTCAAATGCTATTGTAAGCTGTGTTGGTTCTCCAGCACCGAGAAGCATGTGATGTAACTTAAGGCTCACTTTTGTCTCACACAAGCTGCTGACAGCGGAGACAGAAACCAATTTAGAGTCATGACTTGCAAATGATGTGCAAGCACACCATGATACCTCTGCAATATATAATCTGACTCTCAGGTTCAAGATTCAAGCTTAAAAAGTCTCATGTGCAGCCAGTTATGTTCTAAATTACAATTACATTATATTTTTTATTTTTACCTAGCAGTTTTTAACAGTCCAGGAAATATGCATTCCAGATTGTATTGTACTGCTACCACAGCACCAAACACGCGGTCTTTAATTAGCTAATTAAATGTTTTCTGAAGATTTGCTGACTTAACTCTCCTTATTGGACTAGTGCCTCAAATTCACCCATGTTTTAGCATCAAATTAAAATTGCGTAATTCTCTCAAATACGACTTGGAGTAAGACCACCAGAAGTTTTATTAAAAAGAGTGTTCATAAAGCAGCTGAGGGAAGGGCCACTTGAAATGCATCATTTGGCTCTGCATAAGTAAAACCATTTGTATTGAGTTGCCCCTGTATCTTCTCTTCATGCAAGCACCTTCACACCTACCTGCTTTGATCAGCCAGAACTCCCAGCTTTTGCACTAGACAATTAACTTTGGCAGTGCCTCTTCACAGGCATACCAGTGTGCAATGTTTGACTGTCATTCTGTATCTGTTGAAATATTAGCACTTGGTTTAGGTTGTGCGCAAGAAGAAGGAAAAAACAACAGTATCAAGGCATATGTAACAAAAAAAAAATACATATGAAAACACATAAAGATCTATTTCTAGCCTAGGCTTACTGCTTTCACAGAATTACTCACAAAGCAGGGGAAAAAGACAGACATCAAACAACCATACCAAAATAGAAACTTACCCCACTGACTGATCTGGCTTGGAGAGTGTTTAACCATACCCTGAATCTCACAGGACCCTCTTTCCTTCATTTGAGTCAAGACTTCATTGACAAAAATAAACACAATCCAGGGCAGATAAAACAGCGCTTCCCACGCACTCAGGCAAACATGCAAGACACTATGAGCCCTCTCGATAAAAAAAACCCACCATTTAAATCATTACTGCACACTTCTGTATATGATTAATACACATCATGCACAGTTTATTTTAAAGCAAGTTTGACAACAACATACACCAGAAATATTCTTGACATGACTCTCTCTTAGCATGAAATTAGTTGTCTGATCTCCAATTTCTGTGCCAAAAATGTAAAGGCCAGTGTTTCCTCACAACAGTTGTTATATTTAATAAAATGCTTCTGCCTGTAAGTTCCTAAAATCAGCTCTCCTATAAAAGACCAACAAGGCTCCTTTCCTTCCATCACATTTTCTTTTTAAGGCAAGATTCTAAAATTAGTTTGCAGCAGGACTGCGAAAGATCTGCATTAAAGTTCTCAGGTTTTAGCTGTATATTATATGCAAACCACTGTATTTTCTCCTTAATGGCTTTCTAGCTACCAAAAAAAAAGTAAGTCTCACAAGCATTTCATGCTGCCATTACTTCTACGCGCAAAAAAGTGCATATTAGATAACTATCTTTCCCACTCAAAGTCAAACTCCATCTTCTAGTCTACTGAAACATAAAAAAAGGAAAGAATAGTGCATGTGACAAAGCTTGACATAGCCAACGTAAAGAAAACAGCAACACAAATGCCTAATAAAGTAAAAGTCCTTCATTGTTGGCATGTGCTCAAAATTCACTCTCTGGAGGCTGTAGCGTTAAGCATTACATTACACAGAATTCAGCTGAGAATGAGCCTGTATTTTAAGTGTAGTTACTCTTCCAAACAAGTTTTAAATTATTCCTAATTCATACTTTAATATCTGCATAACTGAAATTCCCACAAGCATTTTGCAAACTAGATGAGAGTTTAATATTACGTAACTGTTTTTTCCCCCCTCCTCCTTTTTTTGCTGGACAAGCATTATGTGATTACTTCATGTATATAATTTTACATGTGGGCACCAGGCAATCTTCTATTCTTTCATTTCTTAACTACTTTTGCTGCAGAATTCAGTCCAACAGAAAAATTCTTCAAACAGAGCTGCCAACTTCATACTTCAAGACGCAACTTACTGTAAGAGCCTGCTATTCCTAGCCTTGGCAATATTTTAATGTCCTTTTTTCAAGTCATCAGGGAATTGCCATTTACCAGTCCAGTTCTTCCGTTCTTTTTTACAAAATACAGCATGAATATATATTTGAGCAGCCTGAGTGACAAAAGAATCATATATGGTACTCAGTACTATTGGCTGTTCTAATGGTACTTGCATAGGGAACTGCATAATTTTATTGGAGAGAAGCTATACAAAGTATTGGGGTGAGCACTAAATGGCACAATGCAATACAGTATTAAAACAATCTTTTTTTTTTTACATGAATTGAATGCAGGTTTCATTGGTATATTCAAGCTTATGCTAATCAAAAGTTCGCTTTTCCAGTAATGTATTATAATGTATCAATTATTGATATTATAACTCAACATTTTCAGTCATTAATTTTTTTCTCTTGTACATTTAAAATACGTAGAAGGAGCAGTAGAAAAACCAAAAGCACTAACAAAATACTTAAAATCATTACCATAATCAAGTAATAATTTGTTTTCATACTTACTGCAGTTTGTTACAAAAATGCGTAACGAAATATATGTATTCCAAATTCAACAAAACTATATGGATGATGCTTCCCATCTCCAAAGTGGGGGCGGAGAGCATTGCGGAGGGAGGAGGACATGGGGAAGGGTGTACTCCCCAGCTCCGGGGGAATCACCTGTTAACAGCAGCTACATTGGCAGACCATTCTCAAAAGAGCCAAAAATTTAACCACGATAACCTTGGCCTTTAAGGAAATGAATCATTAACTGGACTGTGCAGATTTGAGCTCCACAGTACCTACAGCTCTTTAACTGTAGCAAAATACTACGGAGTATAAACTAAAAAAGTACGCAAACATATGATTAATCTTTAACTGCAACCTAATAAACAGTGGTAAAAGACATTATTGAGAAAGCGTTAAGATTTTTAAAAAGAAAGTAAAGAGACAAAATGTAAATCTTAACACTCTTCTCACTGCAGACAACTTCGTATCTTCTTTCTCCACCCATTCCCCAGCATGCATTAACACATACTGCTTCCCTCTTTATCACTTAGATCAGTTACTGAGCAGTGTCCTAAATATTAATGTTTTTAGAAAATGTCTACTTAGCAGTTAGCAATCGCAAAAGTCAATATTGTCCGATTACCCTGTTTTTCATCTATCATAAGGCAAATTTTAACTATTACTACATGTTCATCTGGAGCACGAATATATACCGTGAGCAAAGTTAATCTGAGGTAAAAACATGACACTATGGACAAGAACATCAATAATCCATCTCCACGTGGCCCAGCCATAAAGTACACAATTCAAGGTGAGGAACCGGAGTTACTACGAGGAAGCCAAACTCACACAAGCTTAACAAACCATTTCAGAATTGCAGCTAACATTAAATACAAAAACCTACAAGTAACAGGAAAAGAGGACTCATAGCTATCATAAAGTCATACCCATGTTTTATTAGACTTAAGTCATTTTGTTCAGCAAATGACTGAAAGTTACTTAGTTTACACAAACAGTTTGAAAACTCCATAAACTTGCAGATTTCTAGTTACCACACCTTGCAATGATAAACTACTCGGACTCCACAAGATTAGTGCCCACTACACATAGTTCTACCTCAGTTTTGATTGGGGCTTCAAAACAGAAAACAAACCACAAAAGAACACGACAAAAGAGCAACTACTTCTGAGTGCTCCCTACACAACAACTTTTGAAGCCACTGTTCGATTTAAATCCAGTTTGACACCTCAAAGACTAGGAGAGTGTCGGGAAAGCCATGGAGTAAATCGGCACAGCTCTATTTCTGCCTCCGCAAGGACAAGGCAAGGGATGGCAAGAGTCACTCCCAACTTTACTCATTTTGATGGACAGATGTTCTGATGGACAATGACCAGTTGTCCAGGCAGCACATCCCAAGCTAAGACAGCAGCAGCCCAGTGGGGGGTGGGGGTGGTTTCAGGCAGCCACTAAGCCAAAAGACACAAAGCAAAAGGGAAACTGCAGTGGAGAAGGCAGAGGAAAAGTACAAGAAGAACTTGCATTACTGGGAGCACAGGGAAGAGCAGCACGGCAATAGGAAAAGGCTAACTGCAGTGCCACAGTCAAGGAGACTTCTGAGAGAAATCCCTAGAAGTCCTACACACAGCTGCCCCCCATTTTATTTTATTTTTAAACTCCAGCACTCAAAAACTTTGTTTGTTTCTCAGATAATAAACAAAAATCCCTTTGGTGGTGATGGGGGAAGAAACAGACTTGAAAATCAAATCTTTTAAGGTTGGTTCCTCCATCCTCCTCTCTCCCTGTAGCAGAACCGCTGACTGGAGTGAACTCCACCGAATTGAACACTCCTGCAGCATTAACTTTCTTCATTTATGAAGCCACTGGCAGGACTGGAGCCAATGTTATGGCTATAATACTTCGGCTTCCACATTAGCCTGGCTATTGCATCAGCCGTACTATTTTTAAGTACAATTCAGCTTTTCTTTCATGATCTGATGCAAGACTATATGTTTTTTTGTTTTTAAACACTGTTCAAATGTCATTTGCTCAACACCACCTTATTCGTCAAATATTTAAGAGCCATTCTAATATCATACAACAATACCTATTGGTGAGAACATTTAGCAAAAGCAGTGATTGCTATGCTTGACAAGAAAGCTGCTAATATCAAAATTTATCCTTCTAAATAATATGCAAAGCTAGCAGATCATTTTTTGTTATTACTTCCATCTTACTACTTCAGGCTATATGAAGGAAGGTATCAAAATGTTTAGCATTACTGTGCAAAAAAGGTAAGAGGCATAACAGATACTAAAGCCTGAAACCAAAGCTTTTCTAATAGAGGCACACACTAAAAACATAAAAAGCATTACCATTTACAATGGAAATGCTGAAAAATCAGATTATCAAGTTTTAAACAATCAAAGTAGTGCGATTCTCAGAAAGACAACTTTCAGTCTTCAAAACTTATACCCAATACACATTCTCATTTGTGCTGTATTTCAAAGAGCTTGATCAGTGGAATTTACAGCTCGAAATTTTAATGCAATTTTAACTTGAAATTTGTACGTGCATTTTTTTTTTCAGGTGATCAGTGCACACGTTAGCACTTAACCAGAGCCAGCAATCAAACATTTAGAAGAAATTTGGCGCTGTCAAGAATTTTTGCCATAGATATAATTGTTCTTACCCCCACTTCTTTTCATTACTTGTTTTGGGGAGAAGAACATAGAGTTCCCAGGTTTTAAGTACCAACATTTTAGAAATCCCTTCCCCTTTAATCAATCAAAGAATGGACAAATGTTTTGAAAGTGTTCTCCAACTTCAAATGGTTTTGAGTGCTCAGTTTGAAGTATCCTTGGCTCAGTTTCAGGAGCATTCTTCCTTTGAGACCACCAATACAAAAGTGTTTTAGGGAAATACGAAGTGAGACTAGTCTGTGCTAGAATAAATATCATCCAAGAGACAGCATGAAATAAAGAATCAACTAAACCCGAAGAGGTTTTATTAGAATACGAGGCTGCAATAAAATGGAATGCAACAGATGAGTCAAAAGTACAGGAGAACCACACTGGAAAAAAAACATTTCTTCCCAATCCTTTGGGGTTGGGCGGAACAGATGCCCTTCACTACATATTACCTTAATTTTGGTTTGCCCAACACAAACAAAAGATCAAAAATATTGCCATAGAAGCAAAACCACATTTGTAAAACATTTATGAAAGGTAGCACATACTCTCTTAGAAAGAATTCAACATAAAAAAAGCTTAGCTAAAAGGCTAGTTGGAAAGAAAAATTTGGGGAGTTCTCAACCTAAGACTGCAGCAGAAATGCAACAGAATTCTTTACACAGTTTTGCTAAGCTTTCCCCAGTTCCTAATGCTGTGCATCAAAAAAAAACAAGGCGCCTTTCTACAGTTTTCAGGTAGCTTATAACCTCAGAAAAAAACCCCAAAACATGAGAGTCTGATTTGTCAGGTCATTTAACTCAATTAGGAGTCTACGATCACTGGTTTGTTTCTCACACTGACTTTATCCTTAGACGTGCTCTCATTTTTGTTAAGGTACATTCAGGGTAACATTTGAAATATTGGCAATTTCTCAGCCATAACACTAACATATCTTAAAAACGCATCATGGGAAACCAAGTTTATAATTTCTGCAACTCCTGTTGTCATGGTGATATAATCAGACCCCAAAATACAGGACCTGGCAAGGGGAAGACACATTTACATACACCTGCTCCCTCCTGTTTCTTTTAATACTTAACATCCTAGCATTTTCAAAAAGTTTCACAGAAGTTCATGAAAAGGTAACCATCAGGCTCAAGACAGGGTGTTTGAAGAGGGACTTGCAGTTGCCAAATCCTCCTCCTCCTCCACCTTTGTTTTGCCTTGAGTTACCTACCAAAGCCCTTTAGCAATTCAACAAACCAGGAAAAAAAAATAGTTTGAATAAGTCTGAGCAAGGATTCAAAAGCATATTCCATTTTCTTGGCTCCAATACACTCACTCTGGTCTGCTCACCGGCCAAAGTAAAACCACAAAAAACCTAACAAGTTCTGAATTACTAGTATAACGAAAGTCTGAGCATGTTATTTTCACCAAATCATGCATTTATGCCATATTCTGTGCTAGTTCAGAGGACACAAAATGAGGAAAGGAAAGTGACGACGAGAAACTTTCCAATGCTAGAATACCTGGAAACAACATGTCTCAAGTACCTTGTTAGACCTAGCGATGCCTTGAGGCTTTCCGAGATGCATGAGCCACGTCCAATGGATACACCTCTCCATTTGTGTGAGGATCTACACCTACCTAGCTGCTGCCGCCTCTGGAAGGAGGTTCAGAGCCTGCACGAGGTGACAGCTGTCCAGAAGCTTGTAGGCTGCTGCCCAAAGCAACGAGGCAACAGCGTACCACAAGAAGTGGAAGAGTTGGCAAACAGGTGACAGGCCATCAGGTTCTCCTACGATACTCTGTCAAACTTGACAATTCTTTACTTCACACTTCTGTTCTCCTCTACAAGCACCAGTGAAAAGGAATTTGGAATACAAACCGAGCCGTTTTCTGTCCTTAAAGGTCTCTCCAAAAATACGAGTAACAAAAAAATCCCTCAACCCCAAAGAGTTGAACTCAAGGCAGCTTTGCTGATCACACTGTGGATTCCAAGACTGAAGGAACCAGGAGAGGGGATATGATACGGCTATAAGGCAACACAGGATGAAACAGACAACCATTAGCTATAGATTGCAGAAAAAACAGTAAGTTTCCTTATGGTCCTTCTAGAAGTTTTACTTTGCAGAAACCTAGATGTTCTCTCTCAAACTTAAGTGTAATTAACTAAATTCATTAAAAATAAACATTCACCATAGTAACATTTAAGATATAAAACCATACACAAATTCTATAGCTTGCTAAAACCTGCTATTTTTAAGTCAAACTGACAATCATATAATGTATTAGAATAAACTAAATATGGACAATAAACAGTGCAAGAACTGGGGGCTTAACAGCGATAAAATACTATTGTGAATTCACCACACCTTCTTTACTTTTCCCTTCCCAAAACACCCCTTCTGAAGCCTTCAAATAAAGCAAACTAACAGGCTGGGGAGGAAGGCAGATAGAGATAGCAAACACAGAAAGGTAAAGGAACCTTAGGAAAAGAGCAGCTGTTTGAAACAAGCCAGTCACTGGAATTTACAGTACCTACATTAAGTTCCTTGAAAAATGTTTCCAGGGGAAAAAAAAAAATCTAAAAATGCAGGTGCATGTCAAGAATAAGTTAAAGGTGTTCTAGAGAAACAAGAATTAACTGCAAGCTTAAGAGCACATATAAGTTAGGCTTGCAGTCTTCACATAACCTAAGATAGTTAAGGTTTTCAGTTTCAGTTCTGTGATTGAGGAAGAACATTATCTCTGTTTTAATGAAGCACCGCCTTCAGTTCCTGTTTTTTCACCACAGGTCACAATTTTTATGTTCATTTAAAAAAAAAAGTCACCAAACAAGTAATCATGCTTCATTGCTGCATAAGTAGTATAATTTAAAAGAACAACTTATAAAGTGAATTGAATTTCTTATAGGATCACCAACTAGTTGAGTTGGGAAGGGATCTCTGGAGACCACCTAGTCCAACCCCGCTGCTCAAAGCGGAGTCAGATAGTAGAAAGAAGTAATAAGCTACACAAGGAATACTAAACTGCAAGATGTTCCACTGTACCAATTTGAGACTTAAAAGCCAGCAAGTCTAGCAACTAACGGACCACCTTCCCCTCTTCTTGCCCATTTCTTAAAAGGTGGAGAACAATGGTAGTTGTACTTCATTATGGGAAACAGAAACCACATCTAAGAGATCTATATAGTAATTTTTGGAAAAGTAGGCTTTTTCTTCACAGGAACAATCGCACATTCAGTGAAGCACAATGTGCCACAAGGCCATTAAGTAACTATATTTAACATATTCTGACACTTCATTATCAAATCGGTAAACTTTCTTGTTTACACATGTGTCACAATTTGGTATTTCCCAATTTAGGGGAAGCTTTTCTCTATTTGTCACGAACCTCTTCCAGGCAGTATACTACACCTTCACTGATGGGAATAGTCTATCACTGATGTGTAACTAAAAATCTATACACAGCAAAACTAGGGCATCATACAAAAAGTTTCCATCTTAAAAGTTTTAGTTGCAAGAGTGTAAAACACTTAGTGAAGATGCTGAATTCTTCTTCAACAGATACAGTCATAAATTAAAAAATATGGTTATTGCACAGATTCATGACTATTTGTTTTGAAACTGAAGGGCCAAGACACAGTTAAGAAAGTGCATGAATTTTCTTTTATCTGTTTGTATGACTCTACCCAAGAAACACCCAAAGACATGAAAAAAGAACAGTGTGAACAGAAACAGAAGCTTTAAACAGCCTGTTCCAAAAAGTGCAAAGACAGCAAGCAATATTCAGGAACCCTATTTTTTTATTGACTTCAAGTTTCATAAGGATGCTTTGGGACACATTGCATGACTAGACTAGACACCTGCATGCCAAGACTACCAAATAAACCAAAACAGCAAGAAAGCAAATAATGTAACCCCTCTTGAAGCATAATTTTTTTTGGTTGGTTGAGTTTGTTTTTGTAGTTTGGAGGTTTAAGTGTTTAGTCATATTAACTCAAATCCATAAGCAGAATTAAGGAGACTAAACTGCTCCTCTCTAGTTGTCAAGTAAACAGTAACAGTCACTTGTGACACTTTAAAGATAGTGATTTATTTAAACCGGGCCAAAGACTTTGAAATTATCATGGGCATTTCGTATTACATTTCTATATTATGTATAACAAAATATGACTTTAAACATCAAAGATTTGGAGACTTTTAAAGTTATCACATCTGTTTTAGTTTTCATAAACTAATAGCCACATTAATGATAAAGAAAACACTATACTGCAAACACAGTAGAAGAGATGTAGCATGACTCAGGAACAATCCCACTGCCTTCAAAAAAACCTCTTTAAGTACATACATGTTTTCAGCTAAAGCTACATTATTAAAAATCCTAAGGATATAAAGTTTCAGAAACTACTCAAAAGTCAAAATTGTGAAAAATCAAAATCCTCAAGGGGAAGGTATCCAGATTCCTATTTTTGGGCTTCACTGGTGCAGGAGACAGATGAGACGTTCAAATATGTTACCAACTCTGTTTCAAACCAATTCACATTTCCTCCCCTCTTGCTAAAAATCCCTTAGAGAGCCATTCAGACAAAAAAAAAAAAAAGAAATAAGCAGTTGCAGTACAAAATCTCAATGAATTTTTAGATGGCTATGAGTAAATTCCAATAGAAAATTCTTCCCTGGCTACATCACTCCTTTTTCCTCCAGGGAAAAATGGGTTCCAAATATCTAGAAAATAATAAGCATTTGTCAAAGGCTTTGAAACCAATCCTGCCTAGATACAGCACAAAAAAACTGTCCCATCATAAATGCTAAATATCTTAAGAATCCTTTTCCTAGATCTATGCAGGATCGCAAGTATCAATTAAAAAGTTAAGGAAAAGATTTGCTGTCCACCTCCCTTCACAGCTGGGACTTCCATGCACTAAACCTCAGGTGTTGGCATTTTTTTAATGAAGCAAGCTTTCTGCTACACAGCTAATTATTTGAACTGACTGTATTAGCCTTTAGAGGACAAAAACTATTAGTACAAACAAAAGCATTTAACAGCCTGTTTTGATACTGGAATCCGATGTAAGGTTCTTTTGTGCAGCAACTGAAAAGCTTAAATAACATGGAGGATCAGATCATCCAAACCAAAATAGAAAAACAGCATTACACAAGTATCTGAATCAGGTTCCACAGTTCTTAGAACAGTTCATATTTTCCGTATGAATTTCAAACAATGCAAAAATATTTGCATTTCAGTCTCATTACAATGAATAATAAATTTATTAGTAAAGACAATCACTGATATTCTACTGCTAGTCTTTTCCAACTGCTATCTCCTAAAGCTCCTGGGTTTTAGCAGTTTGTATTTTAAAATAAGTCACATACTAAAAAGAGCAACAAGTTTTTCAGCAGAGGTTTATATAACATGCAGGCATTTCTATTCCCTTTTGCATTTTTAAGGGCACTGACATCAGGAGTCACTGATTTCAAAGCAATTTACAAAGTAAAAATTATGCACTGAGCTGTTCTGGCTTCCTTATTTTTAACTCCGAGCTTTGCCTTCATCCTCACTCTACTTTCATGAATTTATTTTCTTTATTTCATTTTTTAATTTAAAAGAGTTTTGGTACTATTTTGGTATACAGTTAAGAAAAAGTATTTAAGCTGAATCAATTAACCAAACCAAAGTATCTAAACACTCAGCAATCCTAGAAACTCAGCAATCCCTTTCGTAACTTCCCTCCATTAGTCTCAAACCCCTAATTACAAAAGCATGATTGTTTCCAATACCAGAACTGCACTGACAATTCTTTTCAAACGCAAAACCGAGTCAACATTTACTCTTCTTTTTTTAATTACTTAGAACTAAGAAGTTTATCAGGAGAACCTTAAAGTCTCATGCAGCAGAAATAACATTCCATCCATCCCCACCACATACTTCAAACACTTCTGCTGAAATCGTAACTGATTGCATAACAAGTTTTTGCAAAAGACACCTATTAAAATTACTGGCACTAAGTTATTAGACTAATTAGATTTATAAACTTATCCAACCCAGCAGCCAGTGTCCTACAGAATTACTTGGCTAGTAGGGAGCAGTTAAGCCCCTTATACTGTTGAACTGTTCATCACAGGCACATCCTGTTGTATGCGGGAAGCAGCACATACACCTACAGTTCTTACATGGACATCTTAAAAAAAAAACCCCCACACACATTTCCACAGTACCATAGACATGGAAAAGCCAAGATTTAACACTTGTGAGATCAGAAAAAAAGCCCTATTCAATGAGTGCAGAAAACGCTTCTGAAAAAGGAGCTCACTAGTCTAATTAGATATACCTAAACATACTGAGTAAGTATGGCAGCTTAAAATAAACGGCTAAAACAACACACACTGTTTCAGAGTAGTATCTGGAGGAAGAGGATATGTTTACAGTCAATGGTCTTGGCTTTATCTTCCCTACCTGCCCCTCCTCACCCACCAGTGTTTATAAATAATCTCCACCAGAAGATTTCTTCCATAAGAACATACGCTTTTTAGTCTTGATTATCAGCACTCCCCTTTGTCCTGTATTTTGGCTACTTAACCACCTTCGTGAACATAGTTTTTCCCCTGCAGTCAAGCTGCTACTCCTGATCTTCAAAGGCCCTGCTGTCCTGCATTGCTCAGCAATACACAAATTTCACAATATAGAACAAGTCCAAAAGACATAGATCAATAGTCACCAACTTCTTCAGACCCCTTTCTCCTAGGACGCTTTATAGAGATATCAACAAAGTTATATTAGAGAGGGTCAGATACATTTCCTTAAATATAAAGCTACACCTAAGTAGTTTATGCACGTGGTCGCAGCCCCCTCCCCAGTCTTTAGCACAGTTTATCTTCCAAGAATGTACAATGCTCATGTTTGCCCCAATTCCAGTAGATGTGAACAAGATGAGGCACATGGTAAGCACTAACATAAGAATTATGGTTGTTATTTCTTTCAGGTATTTTATTCCACTTCCAGTAACTCTGTTCCCATTTCCTGAGAAATTTAAGATAGTCAAAACTAACTGAACAATTAATTCATCACCTTAGTGTTCCCACAAACACAGCATCTTACAGTATCACCTAAAATACGATGCAAGTTTCAAACACGGACTATCCAGCTTGAGGAAGAAACAAATTTCCTGAGAAGTAGTCAAAGTGCAAGTAGAACACTTGGCTAATCCTATTTTAGTGTTACACAGCACTTTCTACTCTCATATTCAAGATGCTTCATTAAGGCAATGGAAAGATTGTCTATAATGTTTTTTATGTAATAAATTCATCTAGACTAAAAAAATGGATTAAGTATAGAAATTCATGCCAAGACACTAAGTAAAACCACATTTGCTAACTGGTCTTACACATTAGTTATAGGTCATGCAATGGCTTGGAGTATATTACCTTGTTTTTTGAATTTTGTATTTTAAGCTAAACATAGTATTTCTTCCAATACTACCTGATGTTGCAGCCAGCAGGGAACATTTGAGAGAGTTTATATCTAACATCTAGAAAGTGTTACAGTAACTAGTTGGCTTTAGTAACTGCAATTAATTTGAAAAAAAAAAAGCAAGTTTTGACAAACTTTTTATATTTAAAACAAGATCAACAAGCTTCCTGCATTTCTAAATTTATTACTCATTTTACTTCTAGCTTGCAACCTAATTGCATTATTTATGTATAATCCAAATCATACTCTGCTTTAAAATCTAACCAAGCATCCTCTCCAAACACCAAGTACAACCCCTGACAACTCTGCAGATTCCTCCAGCTTCTGCAGTTGTATTCCTGAAAGAGGTGCTGCAGATCAAATATAATACCAGCATTTAACCAATAGCCACATGATAAGGAGAGGAATAGGCAGATATGGTACTTGGGGCTTGTCTTAATCCAGGTTTTGACTTAAATCCTTCCCACAATGGTACTGGTTTGGGGGACCATATTCAGGTCTTGTCCAAGCACAAACTTATTAAGCAAAACATGCATTTCCACAGACTGGACAAGATAGACCCATTCTACTCTGTGTAAGTATTCTGCTATTGGATGGATTAAGACAGAAATTCAACACAATTAAAAAAAAGCTATTTTCAATATATTACAAACCAGAAGTTCTAAAAGTCAGGGAAAAAAAAAAACCCTAAATAGAGTACTTGTCTCCTTTAGGGTTTAGTGACCTCTGACATGCCTGCTGATTTGCAGAGCATCTGCAACTCCAGAAATCCAGGAGTTCCGAAAAATGTACTCCAGAAGATGGGTAGACATGGTGCTTAGGGATATGGTTTAGTGTTGGACTCTATGATCTTAAAGGTCCCTTCCAACCTAGATAATTCTATGATTCTATTAGTAGCATAAAATCAAATTCCTCCTCAATGTATTTGAAAAAGCAACAGTGTGATGAGGGAGCGTTTTGAAAAAGTTATGCCAGATCTCAGAGTCCTGGTAACAGTCTTCAAAATGGCTATTAGTGCCCTGGTTGCAAACGTGACCAAACAGGCACGAGTCCAGCTGAACTGTTCTGTTGGCTTTTTACTGGGAAGACAGCTCAGAGCAACTTTGGTAACAGCATTTACCTGAGAGAATTGGAAGAGAAAGTGCAGGAGGCATTTCACATCTTTTATTCTGAGTCCTTTGCAGGAAGCAGTAAAGTCAAGAACATGGCAATTTTAAATGCTTGCTACTTGCCTATTTATTCATTAGCCAGAGCTAATGGAGTTATCCACAGACACTCTAAGAGGGTTTATCACAACAGAAGGCCTTGAGGCAAGATATAACTACCACAGATGACTCTGGAGGGAGCAGGGAAGGAGGCTGCTAAAGGCCATCCCTCCTCCTGGTACCTGCAGCATCCTACAAAAGGACCAACATATTTCAATTCCATCACATAACCACTAAACATATTTATATGTTTATAAGGAATAACTAGCCTAAAAAGGTCTACCGCATACCCTGACAGACAGCCAAGCATTTGAAATATACACAAGCAGGGAGAACAGAAAAATCCGACTGCTGAAGTTTATTTCTTTTTACCTCACTGGTGCTGCTATCACTGTACAACTTCAGTAGTTCACCGCAGCCAGTTACCCTAGGTGCACTCCTATAAAGTTAATTATTTTGTGTTGCCAATAAGAATTGTTTCTATCAAGTGGCTCTTTACAGGATTTTAAGCTTGCTCTTTATCTCTTACAAATATTTTGTAAATAGGCATATAATTTTACACTTTTAGAAAATTTAAGCATTAGAAGCTGCCTTTTGAAGCTTTAACATTTAAAGCATTTTTCTTTTTTTACAGGCCTCCTGGATGTTTGCCAATGGGGCTCTAATGCCAGTGCTACAGCATCCAAAATGCTATTTTAAGCCATTGCTGTGCTGACCATTACATTTTTCAAGCACGAGAACAGCTTCCTGAAAAATAACGATTGTGAAGAAGTGTTTTTGTTGTTAATAAAACCATAAATACCTTGCTTCTGCTTATATGACATCTTAATTTTTGACCTATGCTTTGAAAGAGTACAGCAGTTGTTACACCTTTCCCTACTTTAAAGATGCAACCACCTCTAAACTTTTGCTACTCCATAAAGTCAGCAACATGTCATTGCATCCCAGCTAGCTATTAGCAGCTACAGGATCAATTGCAATCATTCACATTTCTATAAACGACAGTCAAGGGTACAGCCTTCCGTATGTCTGGTTTTCCATTTTACTCTGCTAGTTTCCTCTCCTGACCTCATGCTTCTATTTTCAATAAAGTGTACATTAAAAAAAAAATTCTTCTGTAGTTTATTTCCAGTTTGGAATAAGAAATTCCAAAGAATAATGAAGGTATGGAAGCAGTACCCGGCCTTCAATGGTGGCCAGCAGTATGTACTTCAGAAGTCACTGCAAAGGGTGCAAGAGCACAGCAAATGTCTCAAAAAGATGCATTCGCTCACCCTGATTTAGCTAGAAGTAGTTCTAGAAGCAGAAGCCAAGTCATTTACTTTTCCATGCACTACTACAATTCTGTAGATTTTCCTCTATAAGCATACGTCATACATGTGTACTCGCTTTTCTTAAAGCACTGCTAACTTCTTGGCCTCTATGGTATTTTGTGGCAATGAGCTCCATAGATGAAACCTTTCTTGAAATTAGCCAAGGCAGTTTTACCTGTGTTCCCGAATTATCTGAGAGCACATAAGGTCCAGATCATGTTCTAAACCAGTTCTCATTTATAATTTAAAGTACAAAAAAGCGGATATGTTATCATAGCTCTAGGCTCCTTATGAGTCATTGTCTCAATCAGAAGTCTGCTGTAGGTTTACCATTCAGCTTTAGAGATTTGTTTCTTGGTCTAGGTATTACTTCGTCATTTCGTTTTGAATTCCTTCTAATCCCTGTAGATCATCTTTAGTCATTTAAAAAAAAAATAAAACAACCACAATTGAATTCTGAGATGTTGTAGCACAAGCTCCAGCAACACAGCAGGCCTTAACTCATTAGCTTTTTGTTTTCAAAGGCTCAAGTTAAATACTCACTTGATTTACAAGACGGGACATTCTGGGCTTTGTATCTGTCCTACACCAAAGCCAAACGATTATCTTGGCACATTTGGCAACAGAGTTGGAACTCTTAAACATATTACTTCACCACAGTAATAGTGGGTAATAGTGGTAAATCCTTAGGAAGGCAAAAGTGACCAGATAAGACACTCCATTGTATTTGGAGAACGTATGTGTGAAGTAAGAGAAAAGGAAAGCCAGTGAGTGGCCGTAGCACCTGCTCCACTTCCTGCTGGCACATTAGGAGCGAGCAAACCTCCCCTTTAAGGACAAGACAAAGGGCTTCTGGTTAAAGACCGACTCTCTGTGAAAACAAAGAAGGAAAAATAATGCAAAAGGACGTCTTCCCACAGTTTGACAAGAACTAGCAGCACACAAACTTATTTAGGCAAAGGTTCGTACCATCCCATTTCTTACCCCCTTTCATTGCTTCTGCTACGAAGATCCATCTTGTCTTCCTGAACCAAAGCATTTATCATCCACCAAGAGTTCTCAAGCAAAGAACAGCAGATGCTGAACCAAAGTGGACACACAGGAAAAGCACAGGACACAGTGCTAAAGCAGGAGAACTGTAAGACACCATTCCATGCTTAAAAATAGGATGAATTAGTTCAAGCACGTAACCTAGCTCTGCAAGTGTTGCATTTTGCCAACACTATCAGGAAAGGAACACAACAAAGTTTTGAAACCTGTACTTAGGTACGTAAGCAGAGCAATACAGTGAAGCTACAATGCAAGCAGTTCACATCAAGAAAGGCAAATACACTAGGAAGTCTTAAAATGCAGTTTGCAAGCATGTAAAAAATGCTTACCTGGCCAACCTACAATTAACGTCAACCAGTTGCTTGTATTACTTAAAATTCTGGAAGGTGCTGAGCCAACAGTTAACCAGCAATTAAAACAGTCACCTTCAAGGATATATATGGCATCCCCACAATACTTGGTCACACTAGCCAGACTCTACTAAACCCACTCTAGCTGACTGCAAACTTTTCCAGTAGTCACATCTTCCTATGGCAGTGGGCCTCTGGCCATAAGCTATCAAGAGGGAGTGGAGAGAAACTCTTCCATCCTTTCCCAGGAAATTATATTGAAGACAAGAGACATGTTTCTAGATAACGTTCTTGTAGAAGGCTAGTGGTTCAGAATCTCCACGGCAAACTGGTCCAAAATGCAAACCTCAGTTCAGGATTTTCAAGCTCTTCACTTCACAGGGCTCTAATCAGCTTCCTTCTTCAGCAGCTCTTTCTTCTATTATTGTTATCAATTACTTGATCACATGAATTAACACAAGTATGTTCTTCAAGAATATCAAGCTGCCAAGTCAACAGGACCCAAGTCAACAGGACAGTGGCACTTCAGGTGTTGACTGCTATGTTTCAAACAATTTTTATTTAACTTTCAGAAAAGCCTGAACTGAAGAGATAGTCTTAATTTTCACGTTTCATGTCTGCGCAATCCTAATTCAACCCACGAACATCAATATACTTTGAGAGAAAGACTGCCTACTTTACTAGAAAAAAAATCAAATCTTTTCAGACACTGCACTTCAAACCCTTTCTTACCAGTTTGAAAGGTCAGAAATTACCTTTCCAGGAGATTATAAACCACCGTTGTTTACCACTTAAGGACAATCTCACAGAAACTGGTCACATTCACTGACAGACACTATAATTAAATAGTTTTCAGACATTGCTGGATCTTCTTTCAGAAAGGAAAAAAAACCCCACTACTTTTCCCAGCAATTATGTTTGGTACATTTCTTTTGTGGTCACTTTAAGGCAGAGTAGACTACCAATGGTAGTTACTTCTTTTAACTCTTATTTCTGAAGTAAAATGTAGATCTTTCCAGCAACCTCACGATTTCTGAAAGGGCTTTGTTTGTAAATCTTGCCTCTTCATTAGAGGCAGACAACATAAAGACAGTGGCTGAAAACAGGCAACTGATGAGCAAAACTTAAAACGTCCAGTGTTCACCCATCATTCTCGAAGTATTTTGCGTAGGGACAAATAATTTTAATAACTTCATTACACATTTACACCTTAGGATAGAGCATATATTTAGTATATAAAATGCTACAGAAGACAGTTACTATTACAGGATTTTTCATATTATAGTTACATTTTTTAAGAATGGTGTCCAAGGAAGTTGAAGCTTTCACTAGAAAAGGCATTGTTTAAGTAGTTCTGGTATATAATTTATAAAAGACCTACATACTGCAATTTACCACAGAAAACTGAAACTTACAACTGAACATTTCTGAACACAGACCTCGCAGTGCCAAGTTGCCTATGCCAAATTGTGCAAAGCTACATGGCAACGTTATTTGACGAATGCAGTCTGCATGACTGTCCTAGGGATCGCAGTAACAAAACCATGGGAAGATTCGTCCGCATACACAAAGCCTACAGACTTAATCCAGAAGATATCAACTTTCCCATTAAATCACATACAACACATCTAGTGCCTATAATAACGCACTTTTGTTCCAGAGCTATCTGACAGCAACTCTGAGAAAGTAATTCTAAAGAGGACCTAT
>VZTS01026611.1:82566-96971 GCA_013400795.1 Pluvianellus socialis
AAAAAATAATTAATCAAGATGTTAGTAGACATCTCAAGTTAAGGCCAGGTCAAGATTTTCCGTAAACAGCCTGTAGCATAAACAAACCATAATGCTGAATATAAACTAATTATTACTATAAAACATTAAAAGGTATTTCTGTATCACACATTTGTTTACAATGATTCAAAGGAAAATATCACTTCCAGACCAAGCACCAGTCACTCAACAGGTACTAAGTTCAGAAACACCATAAATTTACCACTTTATGCAATTAAAAGGACTACTGACTAGATATGTAAGCACTGAAGATTAACACTCAGTTACCAATAACTAGGACTGTTACTAACCCATAAGACAATGAATTACAAATAAAAGATCAACAGTGTCTGCAAAAAAAACAGCATAACATGCATTTGATTTGCACCTTCTTATCTTACAGGAATGAACCAAGTGTAACGCCGAGGTTACAGAAATAAGCATACACCAATAGCACTGCGTGCTGAAATCACCTTATCTGCATAACTCATCTTTAAGAACTACAAGTATAGTAGTAAAAAAAACCCAACCTATTACTAAATGCAGTAAGACACTGAGACTATTGTTGAATGCACATCCACATTTTGAGCAGCTTTCAGGACTGCCCCTAGTACTTCAATNCTACTATACTTGTAGTTCTCTCTCATCTTGACAGGGATTTCATCCCTCTCCACTGCACAGGGAGTTCAAAGTTACTGGAAAAAAACATTAAAAGGTATTTCTGTATCACACATTTGTTTACAATGATTCAAAGGAAAATATCACTTCCAGACCAAGCACCAGTCACTCAACAGGTACTAAGTTCAGAAACACCATAAATTTACCACTTTATGCAATTAAAAGGACTACTGACTAGATATGTAAGCACTGAAGATTAACACTCAGTTACCAATAACTAGGACTGTTACTAACCCATAAGACAATGAATTACAAATAAAAGATCAACAGTGTCTGCAAAAAAAACAGCATAACATGCATTTGATTTGCACCTTCTTATCTTACAGGAATGAACCAAGTGTAACGCCGAGGTTACAGAAATAAGCATACACCAATAGCACTGCGTGCTGAAATCACCTTATCTGCATAACTCATCTTTAAGAACTACAAGTATAGTAGTAAAAAAAACCCAACCTATTACTAAATGCAGTAAGACACTGAGACTATTGTTGAATGCACATCCACATTTTGAGCAGCTTTCAGGACTGCCCCTAGTACTTCAATACTGTTGCTTAAGCAACTGCTGGAGAAGTTCAATCTTCATACACATGGGGAAATCAGAGCCCAGCAAAGCTCCTGCTGGATATCCATGCTAATTTAAAGAACAAAAAAAAAAACCAACCCCAAAAGACATACAAACAGAAGGCTGGGCAAGTACTTAAGTCACACATAAGCTCAAACAATTTACCTGGTCAAGTGGTTTAGCACACTTAAGCAGCAGGTTATAAAACACTCCACGAACAACTTCCAGCTGCTATCAAGTCTATACCTTTCTAGAAATACTGTCTACACTTTTTAACAGACATCCATATCTTTCTGTTAGGCTTAAACTTATAGAAGATCTTCTGCTGCCTATTTAAGCAATTTATAAAGCCGTACTCCTCCGCTATACTCAAAAGAACGGGTTATTCAAAGGTATATAAACAGACGATCAAAATACTCATAGTTTTATTAAAATAAATACAAAGCACAGTTTTTTGAAAGTTTCCTTGAGAAAAAACGAACATCAGTGGTATCTGCGTTTGCTCCTCTACAAGGACTACAGTCAGCTTCAAAAAAGTGTTGAACTTCTAATACTGACCGAAAAAAAAAAAACCTTTCAAACTGGTTTACTTCCTACTCTGTTATTCTAACGTGCTTTCAAAATTCTGCATCCATTTCACCTTGTACACTATCGACAATCCCCAGCAAGAAAGGCTAATAAAAGGTAGTTTGTTAAGGTACCAGCTTTCTGCTGGATAAAGAAAAGTTACACTGACTCTCCCAGACCATCACTAGCCCTACACTGCAAAAAGAAAGATAAACTGGGACAAGAGCTTCAAGCTTGAAGGCCAACAGTACTTCAACAGATGTCCCAATTGCCAAAAGTACTCAAGAAATGAAGCTTCACCAACACTACATAACTCATTAAAGCAGTATAATAAACACTTAAACACAAAGGAAAAACATTTAAAAAACACGTGACAACACACACTGGCCTAAGTGCACAAATACAGACATACCTACGTGTGAATTTTTCATGCTTAGCCCAGTGGTGAAAGCTTGACTCCACATACACATATGTAGAAACAGTTAAGATTCAAACATATTGCTACATTTCTACAGCCCAGTTTAAATGTTTTTTAATAATTTGTATAGCATTATTTTAAACTTACAGTAGTAATATTTAGGCTAAAACTACACTTTATCAATTTTAAATACTGTGATAAAAGATAGTGACATTCTGGAAAATTACTAACTGAATTTAAAAAAAAGGTTGAATTACAGCATTAAAACAACTTATATAAAGTCAAGATCAGTAAGCATACATCAAGACTACGGACTAGAAAAAAATTCAGGAATCATTTCTGAAGCACAAAAAATAATGCCAAAATAATTTAAAGTAAGTGTAACAAATTAATTGCTTGCTAAAAGAAAAGCAGTGAGTAAATTTACTGTGACACTTCTACTCTACCAGAACGATTGTTCAAGATTCTACTTCATAAGTATAAAAAAATTTCATAAAATTTAACAAGTTCAGTTATTAACACGCAATGTCGTATTTGAGCTGTATTATTCTTAATTTCTGTACAGCACCAGAGGTAGAAGCCTGAATCTATTAGGTACTAGCAAGTCATCTAGTCCATAAGACTAACCAACAATGATGAAATACCTGAACTATCACAGGCAATACTCTCTAGCATCTGTATGTATGTGATCCTTACAAACCCTGCCTGCCAAACATTCCTAACCTCTACATCTCTCTCAGGAAAGTCTATCCAGCTTCAGAAGCTGGAAGATGGAGACTTTTGCCTATAACTGCAAACACAAACCAAACCCTGCTTCCAACACTGACAATGCATAATAGGTGTTGGGAGGCTTGCACAAAATGCGCTGATAAGGTTTGCTACACCACAACTGACTGTAGCACAATTACTGGCTTTGTTAGCAAATTCCAAAGATAGATCAAGAGTTAAAAGTGTTGCAAGACATTAAGCCAGAAGGATGATTACGTGCTCCAATTTGATACCGTAATTGTGCTGCCCTTCCATCATGCAGTTTGTAACTCTGTGAATGCTTTAGAATGGGCTAAAATAAATAAAGTGGTATCTCCAGTCACTCAAGAGCTTTTTCCATCTTAGCTTTAGGCTATGGTTTCTTGTACAATCACACAGAGAATAAACTAGTTCCTTATTTACGGTGATCATTACCATGAAATAATTTACTGAATAATCTTACCCTTAGTCCTTGCTTAGTATGCTGTGAAAGCATGCTTTTGCTTAATAGCATTGCCTTTGGTGGCCTAAGTGTAGTAAATGAAAGGTATAAGCCCACTTTTAAAAGAAGTTTTCAGCCATTTGTTAAAAGTATAATACGTATTACACACAGCACATTTTAGTCTCATAAATTAATCAAGAATAGAAACGAACGAGTGCATTAAATCAATGAGAACAAAGACACACTATTCTTTTCTATTCTTGTTTATGTTTCACTTACACCAAAATGCAAACCCAGGTCACAAATTACTCCCAAAAAGGTCATACCAAGAGTACACTTGCTATTATTACACTGATATTCAGGTGTGCCTAGTTTCTTCTTCCAGAAAACTATACTAGCACCACTACTGTTTACAACTTGATCTACTTCCTAAGCTGTTAGAGACAGCTCTGAAAAGGCTTATTTACTTTATTATCCTCTTAAAGAGAACAGCATTATTAGAGGGGGGTTTTTGGTAGCATAGGTGTGCTACCCATATGTCTTTTTACCTATGCTAAAGCAAGGCACATTAATGCTTTGGGGTTTTTCTGTTTTATTATTATTTTCCCCTCCCATCCTCATGACTTCGCTAGACTACCACTATTACAGTCACGACTATTGTGGCATTATCTAAATCACAGTAACCTGTAAAGGCTGAAACTCTTCACTACCAATACACACTCACAAATGGGTAATTCCAATTTCCACATTAGCCTGTAACATGAAGAATGCAACTCCTGAGACAGTAACAAACATTGCTTGTCAAGAGGAAATATTTTTAAATCTTCTGTTTGTTTTTATATACACAGTTGATTTAGTTTGCTTATACCCTGACTATATCCAAAGATCAACCAAAACTGCAGTGCTAAGGAACATTTCCTGGAAATCACTTTATCAACTGGAGAGGTACATTTCTCAGCATCTCCAACAATCTGCCTTATCTTAAGTGCTAAATTACTGCTTTTATAACCCTCTGAAATCTGTTGGTTCTTCCTGTCTTTAAAGACTACGCAATACCAAGCACTGTAGCAATCCTTAGTTCAAAGCACATCCTGGCATGCAGAAAATGCATCTATAAAAGACACCAGAAAAAGGTTCATCTAGAGAGGTATTGCCACCTACAGCTGGCCAGCAAACATATGAAGTGCAAACCCTAAACTCCTTATTGTTCTTTACTTAGAGCAGAGAGCTAATTGTGCCAGCAGTAGGTATTTTATTTCATCAGATGAAGTGAGAAGCAGGACTTGTCAGCATGACACAACAGCAACCGCATTTTCTTTGTCAAAGCGCTCTTTTTACTCTTGTGACTTGCCATTACTGAGGGCAACTATTTTTTCAAGTTCCATAAATAGCCAAATTGAAGATCTGAAGACATGAAGAGACTTTTTTAAAAGTCAATCTCCTAGAACTCAATTTATGCAATTTCCAAATTGGTGGCAAGACTCTGAAGCAAGTTTAAAGTCTGAAAATTGGAAAATAACAACATCGCCCCTAGGATGCAACCAAAAAAAATACCACCATATATACTATGCTTAGCCACCATACACCCTTTCTTGTACAGTATCCTCTAAAAGTATCAATTTTTTTATATCAAAAGTACCCTTTTTCATCAAATACACAGAAGCAAAATTTAAAGCAAATAAAAAAAGCTCATATAAACTCTAAAAAAGCTTTAAAAATAAGTATGCAAAATAATTACCCACAACAAAAATAATGTTTCACTGAAACTTCCAGTTCTATTTTAATATGTTCACTCATTATTGGTTGCTAAAATCTTCAACAAGTATTCAATTACGTCTGTAAAAACCTCACTTGTACCTGATCAACCTTCCAACTACATATAGAATGAAAATTCATCCAGTTTCCCAACTGTACTCTTGCTTTCCAAGCTAGTACTAGTTACTACTGCTAGAGATTCTCAAAGGCTGTTCACAAGTCTTTCAATTCTCACGTGCAGTTTTAATCTTCCAACCTCTCCACAGAATAACAAGCCAAAACATACATACTACACAGAAAACATTTCCTCCAATTTTGTCTCTCTGTCCAGATGAAAAGGGATCTTGTAAAAAAAAATTTCTCTTCAGAAGGAAAATTACGAGATAGTCAGATAATAATGAATACTTGAAATTTCTGTCAGTTTTAGGTGTTTATCATTATTTTTTCCTCCTTTCTCTTTTGCTTCACTGTTGGATGAAATGCACAAATAGGTGAAAACAACTTGCATCAGACTAGTGAATGAAAGCAACTCTACAGGAAATGTTGTCAAGGTCAGGGAGACAGTTATTAGTTCTCTTATCCTTCATCATTCACAAAATCTGCTTTTGAGTAACGGTAAACAACGTTTCAGATTAAATTATTTTTAAATTCACTTACAGCAGCCTTTATAAATGCTGTAAAATACGTTCATTTTTTTAAGTTGACTTTACAGGTACTTTAAGAATTATACAAGCCTGTACAAAATCTTATTGCAAGCATCCACAGCATAATAAAGCATTGTCTAGGAAGATGTAAAACATTTTGCAACACTAAGTATAAATACACAAAAGAATTCACTGCAATATAAACACGTATTTTTCCATACTTAAGATTCAAAAGCATAGAAGAAATCCTCTTCTGCAGTTCTAGAGATGAAATACTAAGCTCAAAAGACCATGTCTAAAATTGAAAGGATTTAATAACTGTGCTGAACAACCTGAGGTAACTGCTGCAAATCCAAGAAACTACACGAGAATCATGCGCTAAAACGAGTCCATACCATGAGTCAAGCTAAGAAAAAAAAAAAACTTAACATCCAAAAAACTGGCCTACATTTTTGTAAATTGGATTATTACAAGAGATGATGAATCTACCAACATACAAACACCTATATCATACTCAACAGGCTGAAGAAAGACTAGTCGGAAGAACCACCAGTGTGGTGGGATTTTTTGTGTGTGTTTTTTAATACAATAACTATAATGGTGTTATTTGTATCCTCTCTTTAATAAATAAAGTCTGCAAAATAATTTCCCATACGGCATTCTGCCAAGCATTTCACTTTTAATATCTCTTATTTCAAGTCACAGTGAAGATTAAAAAATAATCATTCATCCTAGGGAAATAAAGGTTACAGTTTTCAAAGCACATACACTGCACGCTGTCTATATTTAAAAGGCCATGCCCTGATAACAGGCATAGAAAGAGCTGCAAATGGTGTTCTAAAAACTGAACAGGGCTAAAGACTTAAAGATACTGGCGTGTCTTTAAACACAATTATATATAGGTTTAACGAAAGCTGGGAGTTAATCTAAACAAGGTATTACATGGGTCAGATGTTTTTTCAAGGCACACTAAATGGAATTTTACAGCTTCCTCACTGGCCCAATTATGTCATCGCTTACTTCTTTCCCTACCTTTTCCCTTGTCAGGTTTAGAATCACTTGGGATGTATCAATATAAATTGTCAGTGATATATGTGTGTGTGCACGTATGAGAAAGAAATGGGGATTTTATACACACATTTACAGTATATCTGCTTCTTAAATGTTTATGTACATTTACAATACATTACCCCCTACCTCCTGTAAAAGAGGGAATAATCTAATAGAGGCAAAAAACTCTCACAAGAACTCTGGTTAGAGACATCCGATGGCCAGAGAAGTGGGAAACCAAGCAGAGTAACAGCGTTATCTTGCACTAACTTTAGTAAGGGATGAGGTCTAAGCTTCAGACCAAAAGAAATTCCACCCAAGATGACAATACAAACAACACCTTGCCCTGAGATCCCCTGGAAGCAGAAAGAGAAGCAATCTCACTAAGGCCTCTAATGTCGGAGGCAGATACACAACAAGAAGTGCTGCTGTAAATTACCTAATTGTACACAAAAGTGACCTGACCATACAAAAAAACCCCTCCACAATTATTTTTGGTCTCCATTTAACAGAGTCATATCCTGCTCTGTAAAGAATCTAAATGATTTTCCAACTGCAGCTAAACAAAAGTGTAGTCTACCTGGAGATGACAGATTGAACAAAGACACAACGTGCATGGGAGAAGAAAGGATATGATCTTTGGCTAGCCAAATAACAGAGGAAGAAGGTATTTCTGGCTATTGTTACCCTGAGGGATTTAAACATTCTGGAAAAACTACCGATCATGACAAACAGCTAACATATGCTCTTAAAATCAGTGTACAGTCACATGCTGGATGTCATTTTCCAAAACACTGAGTATCAATGAGTTTATAATTCTCTTACTTAGCTAGGATTCCCTGAAAGCTTACAGGGCTTTTTTGGTTGGTTTAAAAAAAAACCAAAAAACCACCACAAAAAAACCCACCAACAACCCACACCACAAAACACAATGGGGCCCATGAGAAGGATTAGTGTCCTGGTTTAGAAAGATCGAAGGAAGGAAAACCAAAACACGCATCTGAGTAAACTGACTGCTAGTGGCATAATGGTGACGCTGTGGGCTTTAACACCTCAGTCTGTCTTCTACCACCTTCACGTATTTATTGACTAAAAAACATAATCAGAATGAAACAGTGTTGGAACTTGTCTTCTAGCACTCCTGGAAGACAAGCTGCTACTCATTATAGCTCTCTGGCATCTTAGAAAGACGTGATGAAAGCCACTAAGGCAGTCAACACCTCATGATCAACATAATCAGAGACTGCTGATAGAGTTAGTATTTTCAATATTATGAAAAGAATCCAGCCTCTCCCAGCAACCCATTTTATTAATTTATTTTTTTTATTAAAGTTTGGCCACTGGTATTACTCCTGATTTAAGTTATGGCACCAAGAAGATATTTAAGAAGTGCTTCACCTCCCATCGCTACTGCATTTTTCCCACCTTGTAAGTGTTCAGTGCTTTATTTTGTCTCTTCACCTGAGTCTCAGTTTTTCTTTTCTAGTGTTCTTTTCTGTCCTCTCCCACATTCTCAAGGCAGGTTATTTACCTTAAAGTTACTTATCCCATGAACGTAGCTTATTCTTAGACAAGATGTTCTTTGGGAGAACCATCACAGTCTTCCCACCCATTTGTAAAAACGCATTGCAAGAGGTCCTCGATACAGTGAGGAATTTCCACGTGTAATTAATCTCAAACAATTGCATTTTAAAACTGCTGTTTGGATCGCTTCAGCCTTCATGTGCAAAGGCCCTTCACAACTGACATAGTTTCTCTGCACACACTGCCAAAGAAATGAGAATATTCGCATGCACATACTATTAAGACTAGCCAGCGGTCATTTATTTGAGAAGGTGAAGGTGGAAAAACATGTGCAGTTTCTTAATCTGAATGCACAGAATCAGTGCACCAGATTCAAAGGCTCACCACCCCTCCGCAGACCTGAGCAGCTCTCACCATGGATTAACGCTTTGAAGCAAAACCACCAAGACCAGAAGTGCCCCAAGTTCAATTTAAAGAGCCACAACGGTGTTGCTGAACCTCCCTTTTCCCACCAAACTCATTTGCCTAAAGCATCTCTTGGCTGTCAAAGAGAAGGCTTCTACATACACCACAGACTCGCAACTGGTTCAACCTGAGCAAAGTCAGTACTTGAGAAAGAGAAGCTGAGGCAGGATGAAGTCTAGGCTTGTGGAAAAAAATAATCTACCTAAGAATAAATATTAATTATTTCAGCGTAATAAATAATCTAAACTACAATCACCACTAGCTTACCCACATTCCACAGTATTCTTTTGTCTTCCTCTGTACAATGGGAATACACACACTGTCACAGATTGTTAAAACACAATTTACCCACGCAGTAGTTTCAAAGCATAATCAATACAACCCACCCCCTCATGAGAAAAACAAGTATTTTAATACAATACCTACATGCGCTGGGACCTGAGAAACAATATTTCAATTAGACACAAACATCACACCGCTTCATTTCACAGAACGGCTGTAACGAGACCTGCAATTTAGTGCAAATCAAACTATCAGGCAGCCTATCTTTTAATGAAGTTACAGGCACTCTTACCTCTCGTCCTCACCATCCACGAGAGGCGTCGTCAGCGGCAGCACCTTCAGCGGAAAGAGGGAAGCAGAGGATGGCACGTTGCTGCTACCGCCATCCGAAACGGCTGATGCTCCAACACCACCCTCGCCACTGGCAGCTTGAGGTAAACCCACCAAGGAAGGTTCTGTAGGGCGCCTGCCATCTTCGATTTGGCTTACAATTGACTGAGCTAGTGATTGTGCGGGGAACTGGGTAGAGCTTAGCGGTATCTGCTGCGGCACACTCTGCGCCACCGGCATACCTATACTTGTTGATATCAAGGGAGGCTGACTAACACTTTGAGCCAAATTCCCGTTCTGCACAGCCGAAGCTTGCGCGATGTTCTGTGGCTGTCCCAAACCTATAGAAGCAGAAGGTATGCCAGCAGGCACAGCCGAACCAGCTTGACTGGGTGCAGGAACAGTACTAGCAGAAGGTATAGGGCTAACCGCGGGCAGCTGCTGGCCAGTCATCCCTTGGACTACAGATTCCACTCCTTGTGCCTGCGGCTGTACAGGTAACAAGGTGTTTTGCTGAGCAATGACCATTTGCTGAGGAAGGCCCGAAGCGCTAGCCTGTAATCCCTGCTGCATTATTCCTGTCTGCACAGGCTGCACTACTTGCGAAGATGGAGGAGCAGCCGTCGACGGCATAACTGGAGGTGGAATTTGGTTTGCGGCAGACGGTGGTTGCACCACAGCGGCTACGCTTCCTTGCTGCCCAACGTTCAGCATTTGACCACTGGTACCTACACCCGGCATGGCGGCCGGAGCATGTGCAACAGGCTGAGCCGGGGCAGCGGCTGGATGTGCTTGTACTGAAGGCTGCATGCTTTGCGCCTGGGCAACGGGAACCGGTTGCCCTGCTCCCACTCCTGTGGAACTGGGCTGCATGGCAGGGGCTGGAGTCTGAAGGATCTGCTGATGTTGAATGTATTCTGGCATCACCCCCGTAACAGAGTTTTGGTTCACTGGCTTAACGTGACCCGCGGCCATCTGCGTGGGGACCGTCTGTTGCTGCTGCTGCTGTTGTCCATACTGCAACTGCTGCTGCTGCACAACTGGCAAAGTCTGCACAGGCTGCGCCGGCTGGGAATACGGGAGCTGCTGTTGAGCCATACTTTGAAGGGCAGGTTGCTGGTGGCCCAGAGATGGGGATACACCTAGTATATTAACTGGGGCTGGCTGAACCCCAGTAACAGTGGTTAGACTGGCCTGTGCAGGAGGCTGGACCCCTGGCTTCTGCTGCGGATAGTTTACTTCTTGAGAATGCAGCTGGACTTGTGCAAGCTGTGATTGAGAAACACTCTGTGGTATACTAGATGCTGGAATTGCCGGAGGAGCGGCGCTGCTAAAATCCATCTGCTGCGGACCCACACCTTGAAACGCTTGCTGCTGTACCACAGTAGGTGCTCCCATTTCTCCACTTCCCACACTTTCTGTATAGTGACTCAGTGTGCTTACATTGCTGCTAACAGAACTCCCACTGGTGCTCTCCCTTTCAGAAGTCACTTCAAGCGGGTTTTGTTTTATCGTCTCTACTGCTTTGTTTACTGCTACTCCTTCCGAAACTGCAACAGTGTTTTCTTTATCATAGAATTCAGTGCATGTCCATCTACCTTTTTTGAAAGGTTCAGAACTAGAATCTAATTTTACAACCCTAAACCTTGACGTGCCAGATGCAGGCTGCTGCTGCTGGCCTGATCCCACTGCCATTCCTGCAGTTGGGTTAGTAACATTGTTAATGACACTAGAGGAAGCACTCGTACCATTGCCAACACCACTCAAGATATTCACATTAACATTGCCGCTACTTCCAGACAAAGCATTTACATTACCAGTACTCGTGATGTTGCTTAAATTTATAGTACCAAGCACGCTGCTTGCCACACTAGAACTACCACCACCCATATTATTTAAGGTACTAGTTCCAGTAGCGGGACTTACACCTAAACTGCCAGGAGTACTTGTAGTGCGGATATTAGACGCGACAGATGCTGGGGAACCAGTGGATGATGCAGCAGAAACTGGTGCCGTTGATATAACATTGTCAGAGCTTCCAGTTGTTGACAGTTTTCTAAATGAGGGACTGGGCGGTGGTCCTCCAGAAATCGGGGCGCTGCCCACCCCAGGATGCGATGGGTGATGGTGTCCGTGATGGTGGTGGTGAAGATGGTGGTGGTGATGAACATGATGGGGGTGAACACTTCCATTGATCACAACACTCTGCTGTGGGTGATGAGGCAGAGGAGCATGCTGCTGAGGAAGATGAGGCTGGTTTGGAGAAACAGCCCCGGGAGTCTCTGCCTCTTGGAAGTTATTTAAAGTCTCTTCAGAGGAGCTCCTCTCAGGTTCTCCCAAGTCAGTGGCCCTGGATAAAGAAACATCCAAGATTTCTGAAGACGACAGGTCCTCAGTGTGGGACTCATCCAGGTCATCGTAGCTTTCTGTATCCTCAGCTATGCTGTTATTAGAGCTCATACTAGCTGATATTTGAGCAGGGGTCACACTGGTAATTTGGAAGCCACTTTTCTTTTTCATTTGAGCTCCAGTCTGTGCAAGAGGCTGTGGCTGGAGCTGAGACTGCGAGAGGAGGTTCAGGCTTTGTGGAGGAGGGGGTGTCGGCTGTGGACCCGCCGACGAAGATGCTGCAGGAGATGGAGGAGGCGGCGGCTGGACCAGCAAAGGCGGCTGATAATCCTCGGCGGAGAGGGCAGCGCTCCCAACGCCGGTACCTGGTGCAGTGGGAGCAGTAACGCAGCTGCTGCCGCTGCTACTGCTGCTGCCCCTTCTAGGAAACATTGCCGGGTGCGCCATCTTCCTAGCACTAATGTCTGCGGCTGAGTCAGGCTGGTGCATTGTATCGGGTGTATTTTAAGCGTGCAATCCCCCGGCAATGGAGAGAGACAGACACACACACACACACAGTTAGCTTTGCGCTCACGGCAGGGCAGGGAGACGCGGCGCACCGACACCCCCCCANGCCGGGCGGAGGGCGCCCCTCGCCATCGCCGCTGTAGTAGTAGTAGGAGGAGAGCGCAGATACGTACAGGACTGGCGCACAGCAGGGCGGCAGCGGCAGGCTGAGCCGGGCAGGGACATCCCCGTCAGTGGCAGCCATGGAGCTGAATCATTTTGGGTATGAAAGAGACGGAATAAGGAGGAAAGAAAAGCAGCAGCCCGACAAGAGAGTCCATGAAAAGGAGGGCGGGAGGGAAGGAGGGAGGAAGGGGGAGCCAGCCGGGCAGCCTCTCTCTCCTCCCTCTGTGTCTGGTTGTCTCCGGAGGAGGCTCCGCTCCGCACGCTCTTCCTTCCCCCTCCGCCTCCTCCCCCTTTATAACAGGCGGCACCCGCTCTTCCTCCGCAGAACCGCGCCTGGGGTCGGTCCTCCTCCTCCTCCGTGCGCGGCTGCCCCGTCCTTTCTTCCCTGGCGGGTCTCTGCCGGCTCTCCCCGCCGCCGCGGGTCTCTCCCCCGCCCGGCCCCGTCTCCTCACGGAGCGCTGGAGGAGGGCGCTGCGCCGGGCTGCAGGGGGGAGGGGGGAAAAGCTCGCCAAAGGGGAGGGCAGGCGAGAGACAACGTAAGATGGCGGCCGCCGCGCATGCGCGCCCCGCCGGCAGACATAAAGCCCGTCTGGCCCCGGCCGACGGAAATAGGCTCGGCTCGCGTGGCGGAAATTGCCGAGCGGCGCCGAGCCCGGCGAGGGGGAAGGGCGAGGGGGGGGGGTGTTCCCGCGTGGCGGCGCTCCTGGGTGGGGAGGGGGCCAGGCTGCGGCCGTGACAGACCGACCGACCGACAGACAGAGAGACGGACCTTCCCCGCCCCATCCCGTCCCCTCAGGTGCCCCTCTCTTGCCTCATTCCCCCAGCCCGCAGCATGACTGTGCCTCACATGACCCGCCGCCGCCTCCCTCTCCCCCCTCCCTCAGCTCCGTTGCGGATTTATTGAAGTTATTCATCCCCTTCTCCTTCCTCCCCTCCCTCGGTCCAGAATATTCCTGCCCGTTCCTTCCCGCCGCGCACGGGGGAAGCGGAGGCTCGGGGGCCGCCTTCTCCTTTGTGCCCCCCCCGTCCCTTCCGCGCCTTCCCCGGGCGGGGGTCGCCGCGGGTGACTCCCCTCACGCCCCGACATGGCCGCCGCCCCCGGCGCTCTGCCCGCCCGGCCGCACGGCGTCACCGGGAGGTGACGGGAGGCCCCCGGGTGCTGCCGCCGCGGCGGCGAGGGGGTGCGGGGGACACGGACACCGGTGCCGAGGGGTGACGGCGGCCGGGTCAGGTGAAATCGTTCATCTGCCTTCACCAGCGACATGTGTGCGAGCGTGGAGGAGCTGCACAGAGAGCTCCACAGGAGCCGCACCGGAGCGCCCCTCCAAAAGCGGTGCCCTTCGAAGTTGTTTTTAAGTAACTCAACGGATTTGAGGTGAAATCCACCAACCTTCCCTGGCTGTTTCGGGGCCAGCATCCCTCCGGGGAAGAAAGGCGGTGCGGCCCTCCTCAGAGCGGGGTGGAAAACCTCAATGCACCCATCATGGTGGGGCTGCTCCAGCTCTTCTCCCCCATTCCAAACTGAGCTTCTCCTCATCGTGGAGCCACGACCATCTCATCTGTGAAGACGCTCAACGCACGCATGTCCGCCGGGAGATTTTCCTTCCCGTCCTTGGGACTGTTAGTACGCAGGGAGCTGCGGGTGCCCAGCAGGTATCTCATGGCCACACAAACCCAGCAGATCCACACCGTCAGCATCGCTCCAGCTCTCCCATTAGCAGGACCCTTTCCAGGAGCGCTTCCAGAGCATAATAAACTGGGCGTCCCGCTTTCCTGCAGAGAGGGGGACAGGTTGGCACCCTCTCCCTGTTCCTCCAGCAGTCCGGTGGTAGGATGTGCGCCAGTACCCAGGAGGCTACTTATGATGCCCCATCCCTGGAGGTGTTCAAGGCCAGGTTGGAT
>VZTS01026616.1:0-15372 GCA_013400795.1 Pluvianellus socialis
CCTGCTAAATTTTCAGCGCCGAATGCGAATTAGGCGGCGTTCGGGCTTGGCAGGGCGCCCGCATCCCGTGCTAATGCAGGGAGCCAGCCTCTCCCGTGCATCCGTCGAGCCTCCCGGGGTCATCCACGGCGCGCCTGGATCGGCCCCTTGCATTTCACACCGCGCGCGATGACCCCCGGAGCTTAAAGGCTGCTCGTGGCGGGCTCAGCCCCCACGATTCCTCTGGGCACCCGGCTGACGAGCCCAAGCCATGCCGGGGAGCGGGACCAGCCCGTAGCACCCATGGGTGGCCGGGCAGGGTGGCTCCGGCTGCGGCGCTGGGCTGGAGGGCAAGGAGGTGCCGCAGTGACTTTGGGAGCTGTGCTGTGCTCACGGCTCCGGGGAGCCTGCGGTTGCATTAGCCCGTGGCCACCGTGCCGGCAGCCGGGGAAGGGGTGCAGGGGGTGGGTGTCCCAGACCCCCACGTGCGCAGAGGGTGCTGGAGCGGGACCCCCGGGCTCACACCAATGGGTGCGTCGGGGTGGCAGGAGTAATTTGCAGCTCCATTAGCACTCGGGAGTCAGCACAGCGGCCCCCGCAATGTGGCCATTTGATAAGAGGCAAGTTCCACTGAATAATGAGCAGTAATTGGATTTCAGGGTTAACCAGCTTGCAGCAAAAATAGAAAAGAACGCAGAGCCATTGGATATTTCTGTTCTGGCTCATCAGACACTGGAGGTTTATCTCTGCTGAGAATAGCACAGGAGAGGTAAAGTTATTAGTGACCATCAGAGCATGGTGATACCATCTCCCTCTTGTGTTTAGTGGGATGAGTCTGTGCATCCTCTGAGTTTCATTTAAGGCTGCAGGAGTTTATAAGCCCCCAGGGGAAAGCTCCGCACATACACCATCGCTGCACAGCCCAGAGGAGAGAACTCAGCCTTCCTTAGGATGCATCCAACCCCTCTGCCCTCGGCTGGAGGGGAAGGCTGGTCCGGCAGCCCGGGGAGCGGGCTGGGAGAGCCAACAGCTGGGTTTGGGAAGCACAAGGCAATGCCTCCCACTGGCGTCACCTCATTCCGGTGACAATGTGGCATGGGGAAGGCCGGCACGCACGGGGCAGTGTCGGCGGAGGTGGAGCGGGCACCGGTGACTGTGCCGGGCACTGGGAGATGCCGTTTGAAGGACCGCACAGTGCCGCGATGGCCGGTCTTCCAGCAAGATAAATTGATGCCGGAAGCGGTGCGGAGAAGGGTTATTATTGTGTGTGTGTGGGGGGGAGTGGGAATGGAGAGCATGTCTTATACGATGAGACTGAAAGCACTCGGCTTGTTTAGCCCAGCAAAGGGAAGGCAAAGCAGGGATGTGATTACTCTCCATAAATATATCAAGCAAGTAAACACCAGGTACAGAAAGGAGCCATTTAAGCTAAAAGACTGTGCTGGCACTAGAACAAATAGGTTTAAACTGGCTAATGTAGGCTGGAAATTAGAAGACAGTTTTTAACCATGGGAGTTGCGAGACAGTTTTTAACCATGGGAAGCAGAGGAAGAAAAATACCTCATCGCTTTCCAAATGGAGCTGGACCAGCACGTAAAGGGAGCAGAAAGCCGGCTGCCTGCAACCGCAGGGGCCTGAAGTGGGAAGCGGTAGGGTCCTGCCTGCTCCAGGCTCTTTCCAGGACGTGCCGGCCACATTGTGCACTGCCGGCGTCCCCTGAGGTCCCCAACTTCATAGGGTAGGGAGCATCGTTCCCGCAGGCAGGGACAGCCGATGCCAGCCTCCCTCCGCCCTGGAAACGGCACGCAGCTGGGCCACCAACTCCCGATTTCACCTCCCCCATGAAATTATTCTGAATTCCCTGTATATTCTCGGGCCTGCTTAAAGGATGGGTGAAGAATCTGCTGATGAGGGCTCTAATCAGTTTTGAGAGCAGGTAATTTCTCAGCTAGAGATCATCTCCAAACAGGAAATCAGATTCAGGAGATAGCTGCTTTATGCAGCGCATCATGGTGGACTAGAGCAAAGCTTGTTGTAATAATAAGCAGAGCTGGAATAAGAAGATCATTACTAATATGATGCATTAATTACTTCACGATCCTCCTGCCAGGTGGGTTTGCCTATCTCACTCATCTCTAGCGTTAATGGAACAGGAATAATTCTAGACGCAATCCTGGCACCTGGGCAGGGTTTTTTGGACCTTGCACCTCCTTCCTGAAACCGGAGGAAAGACGTTCCCTGCCTTCAGCGCGCCTGGAGCCTGGCACCATGCCTGGCATCGTCATAAGGCACAAAAGCGTCTGATGGAAGCGACCACTGGATGGAGCCTCAAAGGTTGGAACGATACCCGGTTCCAGTAGGGATGGCGTTCGCTGGTGGAAAACGCCGAGTGCGAAAGCAGCGAGCGCCGGTACGGCAGCGTTAAGGTGAGGAGGGATGCTGCCTGTGCTCCTGCCGGCGGTGCCCGGCTCCGTCCCCTGCTGCCCTGGGATGAGCTGCCTGCACCTCTGCCTGCTCCCGCCTGCCCTGGCTGGCTTTTCCTTGGGGTGGGTGTGCAGCGCCGAGCACCGCAGCCCAGCCGACAGCCCACGGCCAGGGCCGCACCGCCTGGGACGCTCTGTAAAGCTGCACCCAAACACATCATGTCATTCCAACAAGACAGAACGGAGGTAACGTAACCGGGTTAAGAGAATTCCGGTTTCCATCAAAAGCCACGGACCTGCAAAGCCTCGGCTCCCGCTTGAATAAGGATGAGGATAATATTGGCAGGAGAAAAAAGGAAAACATCTTGATGATGTGGCAGGTTTGCAGGGAGCTGGCTGCTCCGCCTGTGGAAGGGAGCCTGGTGCCTTGTCCCTGGGCAGGGTCCGGAGCGCAGAGCCCTCGGTGGCTGCTCTCCCCCCAGCCCTGGGAAGGAGGGAGGCAAACCCGGCCAGGGGGATAAGATTAGATCTGGGAACAGAACAATGCACAATTCGATCAATCTTGCGAACTTGCGGCAGAGCACCCCGCTCGCTGGCCGCCGCGGAGCAGCGGGTTTTACGGACCAGTGCGTGAACATGCTCACAAAAACAGGGTTGCAGAGAGGGTGAGGGCTGCTCAGGGAGGGGGCTTTGCCATAGCTCCGTATGCCTCTCCGCAAGGATTAGTGTCCCCTGTGCAGGGAGGCTCATGGTGGGTGTACAGACACGTGCGCAGGATGGGGGGTGAGTTGGTCTTGCAGAGAAATGGTTGAGGATGCTCCAGCAAGGCCGGGCTGGGGAGATGGGTTTAGGCATGGGGAGCAGAGGGGAGCAAGGAGAGGGGCTTCCTCCATTGCAGAGCTGGCGGCTTGGGCCCATAATCATGGAATTGCAGAATGGTTTGAATTGGAAGGAACCTTAAAGATCATCAAGTCCCACCGCCTTGCCCTGGGCAGGGACACCTCCCACTAGACCAGGTTGCTCCAAGCCCCGTCCAGCCTGGCCTTGAACCTCCAGGGATGGGGCAGCCACAGCTTCTCTGGGCAACCCCAGCCAGGAGCTCACCAGCCTCAGAGGGAAAAAGTTCTTCCCAATATCTCATCTAAATCTCCCCTCTTCCAGTTTGAAGCCATCACCCCTCGTCCTATCACTACACGCCCTTGTAAAAAGTCCCTCCCCAGCTTTCCTGGAGCCCCTTTAGGGACTGTAAGGGGCTCTAAGGTCTCCCCACAGCCTTCTCTTCTCCAGGCTGAACCCCCCATCTCTCCCAGCCTGTCCTCCCAGGAGAGATGCTCTAACCCTCGGATCATCTCCGTGGCTCTCCAGGCAGAGTTCNAGGAGCCCGGCCGAGCGGCGGAGGATGTGCCGAGCCCCGCGGAACCGAGCCCAGCTGCAGCGCGGCGCCTCCCGCCCGGCCGCCGCCCCAGCCCCCCCCCCCGNATCTCTCCCAGCCTGTCCTCCCAGGAGAGATGCTCTAACCCTCGGATCATCTCCGTGGCTCTCCAGGCAGAGTTCTCAGCATGGTTGCCGAAGCCACCAAGCACCGAGGAAGGCTACGGCTTCCCTCAGACCCTGCTGAGATGTCCTATGGATAAAATCTTCCTCGGAAAGCCCCTCCGGCTGCGCACACCTTATCCCAGCGTCCCCTGGCTGCAGCGGGACTGGGGTTCACTGGGAAGCTGCAGGGCAGAGGATAACCACAGCTAGCTCTTCTCTTCCTGGGGGATTCAGGAATATTTTCCACCCCCTGTGGGGCTGCAGGCTTACTGAGCCCCCCTTACCCGACCCCCCTTACTGAGGGTGTGTGTGTGGGTGTCTCTCGCTGTCTCAAAATAAGAGAGGGTTGCTTCTTGTCCTTGCTTGTTGGGGGTCAGTGTTGGGGCTGCTTGTGCCCTGCACTGGGGACGCGGCTGAGCCCCGACAGCTCGACACACTGATGGCCATCAGTGCATCNCATCCCCCGGGGGTGCGGCGGGGGGGCCGCCGCCCCGTGCTCCCTGGAGACCTGGGCTTCCCTCTGAAGGACCCGACCCCCTCGCAGCAGGGCTGGGATGAAGGAAGGACCCCCCCCCCCCCCCCCCCCNCCGCCCTCCGGCCATTCCTGCAGGGAGAAGGGGCTCCACGGGGCAGGCAGGTGGGGGTCGCCGTGCTCGGTGTCCCCCTCCTCGCTTCGTCCATCCGCTGCGCTGGAGGCCCAGCCCGGAGCCGTGATAGATGCTCAGCGCCAACCTCAAAACCGCGGCGATCGAAGCTGGGCTTTGAGGTTCGATGCATCCAGTAACCTGCGGCGGCACGCGCCGGCGAGACGGGCAGGGCTTGGCGAGGGGCTGCCGGCAGGCCGGCTGCTTGCCCACCCGGCCACCCGCTCCCCGAAACCGCCCAACTTTGGGCTGACTCCGTGGGGCAACCTGGCACCCAGCGCTGGGTGCGGGCAACGGGAGCCCGTCGCTGCCTTGAGCAGTTTAGGCGAGAGCTAGAGATGAGGAGGGTGCTCGGACCACCATGGCTGGACCTCTAGGGACCAATGGACAGAGGACACCGCAGTTTTAGCAACGAGGGTGGGTTCAATTCAACCCCAGACATTAAATTCCCAGCCCTTCGTTCACCAGACGGACCATCTGCCCTGCTAGGGGAGCTGCCTGCACGCGGCTTACATCTTGCTCCGCTCCTCCGCCAAATTAGGGCAAATTGCAAAGCTGTCCCCCTGCCTCCCCCCTCTTTCCCCCCCCCCTCATGTCTCCGTTGAGAAACTGAGTCTCAGCTCGTGTTCCTCGACTTGTAGAGCAGCAACCCACCGCAACGGCGACCGGAGGGCCCCAGGGCTCTCCTTTTATCCGCCGCGCTGCTAACAGAGGAGAGAGAGGGGCTTAATTATCCTCAAGTGTCAGTTCAAGATAAATCTGCTGGGACGCAGCTCTTGGCAGGTGCGAAATAACAGGACGTTTTCATGCATGGGAGGCTGAGCTGCGAACAGTTCAGTGGTTTAATTGGTGGCTCCTCGGAAGGGTTCGTATCAGGGTAGAGAAAATGGGACGGTGCAGGCTCCGGCAGCGATCCCGGTGCTACAGCTGTGGCAGAGGGAAGATGGATGCTGAAGGCGAAGAGCTTTCCCCGGCGCGTTGCTTTGGGGGCTCGGTGCAGAGCGGGTGCCCTGGGCTTGGGAACACAACCTCAGGTCCTCCGAGGGGTTGATGCTTTTCTGGCATCGCTTGGTTTCTGCTGATCTTTTCAGTCGGTTCCCGAGGGAGTCCTCGCGGGGCCAGCAGGAGACGTGCCCTGTTTTATGGGGTACCCAGGGAGCTGAGGAGGAGGGAATTACCTCCGGAACCAGGGCACTGCGGAGCTGTCTTCTAGGCACGTAAGGTGGAATGGCCTTAGGGTTTATCGAACAGCTTCTCTTCCCTCCTCCTGCCAAAATCCCTGAAATGCTTTACAGGAGCTCTCGAGATAAGCACTTGAAGAGTTTTGGTTCTCCGGCTCCATGGGGAAAAGCCTCTTCCCTCTCCAAGCGGCTGCGGCAGGGGAGCTGGGCGCCCATGGGGGATGTCTCCGCCCTGCCAGGGCTGCAGCGCTGGGATGCGCGGAGCATCTGTCTCCTCGTCTCCCATCCCGCCTGTGCCGTGGTCGTTGGCCCCTGGAGCTGGATTCAGACCAGCGAGCAGAAGCTCCTCCGTGCAGCCCTGCAGCTGTGGCATCCCACCCTGGCCGCATCGCTGCCACGAAACGAGGCCTGTAACGTGTTGGTCTGGGACACAGCAGTGGGAGGAGGAAGGACGCCGTATTTCATTTTATTCTTCACCCAGATGTGCCGAGCGCTTCTCCGTCCTCAGCCTTCCCCGGGGTGATGTGGGACAGATGTTCCAACGCCAGCGTGTCCCCCCCCATCCCCGCTGGCTCCTCGGAGGGGCTGTGCAGACAAGGAGCTGGTGTCGCTGCTGCTTTTCTGGCTGAAGCTGTGGCGTTGTGCTGTTCCTGTAGTCACGTTCCTTGTTTTAGGGTCCAAGAGAAGGACTTGGCAGCACTCCCTTTCCGTGCGGGGTGGGAGAAGCCAGCCCTCGTACAGTTCCCACCAGCGTGGTCTGGGGTGGGTCCCGTCTCATCTACACTGACCGCCCTCAGCTCCGGCTCCTCTGGCTTATCGCTGGCATCTGTTGCTGCCACTGTAAGGAGATGTTCCTCACGTGTCCTTGTAAGACGGTGCGTTTTGTAGATGCGCAGATACGGCGTGCTCAGGAAGACCCAGTTACCAGACGTCATCTGGGCACCGTCCCCTTTCTGTTCGTGCTCAGTGCGAAGGCCGTTGCCTGCTTGCGGCCGTGCTCCGCTCCTGCATCCCTCCTCCGCAAATCCGCATGGGTGAAGCTTTTCCTTGAAGCTCACACTGCCGTGAGATGGGCTGGGCCAAGTGAGAGCAAAATCCCTGCTTCATTGCAACTACAACAAGCTTTCAGTGCCACCTGTGACAGGAGCACGTTTGGGAGGGATGTGTATCCCCCCGCCTTGACTTTGGGCTTTGGATCAAGGCGTAAGAGCTTTTGACGCATGCGCACGCAACAAGGGGGGAAAAATATAAAATAATTAAGCCCACAATCCTCCAAAAGTTTGCAAATCTGGGAGCTGATCCTCACCCTGGCTAGGCGAAATTAACCAAGGGAAGGATCAGTAAACTCACAGAATGGGCCACCTGCCTGATGGAAGGTGAGGTGGTGGGGAGCGCAGCTGGCACGAGGCGAGGTGACCACCCCGAGGCTTTGTGGGGATGCTCAGGACCGGGCGCGCGGGTTTTTCTCTTTGACACCATTGCGGCGAGCGCGGCTTGGGAAGCAGCGGCGCTCCCAAGGGATTGGGACTGGGCCTCAGATGGGTGCGATTAAGGAAAAAAAAAAAGGCTAAGGTACCAAGGGCACCCACGGAACAAGCCACTTGCTGGGGTCGGTGCGAGGGATGGTGGCCCTCACCTTTGTCAAAGGGGTCTGATAACTTCTCTTACACTTTTAGCCTGGGGAGGAGATTTAAACCGTCCCCACAAAGCTGAGATCATCCCGTATGGAGATCACCACATCCGTGCCAGCAGTAATAGCCATAAAGGGGCTGGTTGTCCAGTGTGCAACCGCTTTAGCCACTCTCCTACCTCCACTTGCCACCAAAGCCCATGTCCAGCATGGCTGGGCTGCGCTGCTGAGCGGCACCCGGCATCTCTCGGTACTTGGGGGAGCGGCGGGGAGGTGGAGCGGAGCCGTACGGCGAGGTGGGAAGGGATCGGGCTGCCTTGGTGCATCAGCATGGTTGATGCAGGACACCTGGAGGCAGCCGCCATGTGCGGGGCACGTGCCGGCAGCAGCGGGGAGAAGATGGGTTGGCATCTTGGCCTTCACACCTCTCCTCCTGCCGCGCTGGGAGCGAATTCCAAGCGGGCAGAAGTAGGACAGGTGGCATCTCCCTCACCTGCGCTTGTGTCCGGGCAGGCTGGCGTGTGCCCGGGCTGTTCCAAGGCAAGGTGCCAGGGGAGGAGGACAGCACGGGTCTCATTAAAGTCAGCGGGGGATCAGAAACGCCCCCACACAGGGAGCATTGAAGCATCTGAAGGATTTTTTTTCCCCCTCCATGTGTTTGGATCTGGGCTGGCGGCCAGAGCAGCGGCAGCTTCCCAGTACCCTGGTGGCATCGGATGCTGGGGTCAGGCCAGCCCATCTGGAGTTTCATGGCATTATCTCTTAAATGCCTTTAACTGCAATAGGATGGCCTGACTGATTGGATTGCGCTCTGTAATTAATTAGCTGGGTGCACTGTACGGGAAGCAGCTACAGCGGGAAGAGAGGGGGGAACCCGCCAGCCAGAGCCGTTAAGCTTCAAATGGCCATTTCTCATCGTGCAGCAGGAGTCGCCGGGCGCAGGGGGTTAGTTCCAGCGTCCCGGCCCTTTTCCAGGCGAGGAATTGCGATTTTGCGATCCTTCCCCCGGAGCCCGCCGTGCTGCACCCCACTTCCAGCGTGGGAGCCACCAGCCTCGGGGGCCTGCTGGGAGCGGAGAGGGTCAGTTCGGGCTGGGGGGGTACACGGGGGTGGTGGTGGGGTGCCCTCTCTCCCCGGGAAGCCCTTGCCGGGGTGACAGACCCTTGCAAGGGGTGTAGGATTGTGCAGGTTCCCTTCCCGTGCCGGGGACGGAGGCGCCCGTGTGTTCGAGGCTCCCAGGCATGGCCGGTACGAGCCGTCCTGCTCTTCCCGTGACGCCTGCTGCCATGCACGCCGTGCTTGCGCTGGGGCTCCTTTGTCTGCTTTTAGCATCCATTTGTATCTTTAAACAGCAAGCATCCCTCTTAGGTTAATTGTTTTGGTGTTTTTTTCCCCTTTGTGTTTACTGTGGGGATTAATAAGGAACTGCAGCGTAAGGGAAATCTGCGACGGCTCCTTGTTTATTGTTTAATTTCGGAAAAGGCCGCTGGGCTGGGCTCAGGGTGCCGGGGCTGGGCCAGGGGCAGGGAGGGGAGGGCAGAGCGAGCCCCCGTGTGCCCAGGGGACCGGCTGCCATGGGGCACATCACCGCTGATGGCCGGCAAGAACCGTGCCTTGTCCCCGCAGCCGATCAAGCTGCTGAGGGCCAAGGGCTCCCCAACGGCACGAGGCAGCTGGGGGATAGGAGACCAGGGTCGGCATCGCCCTCTGCACCAAGGGCTGAGAAATCTTGGAAGAAAAAAAAAACCAAAACGCAAAGAAACACCAACCAACCAAAAAAACCAACATGTGCCAGCTCAGCTTAACCCACAAAGGAAAACCACGTCATTTAAAAAAGAAAGGCTTTTAAAAATAGAATTTTTTTTTTTTTTTTTTTAGCAGAGAATGCCACTCAGGAGAGTCAATGAGCTCTGTTTCAAGAGTTGGGAAACAAAACGCTCCAGGAGCTGGGAAACGAAACCCCTCATTTTCTAACTCTCCAAGTGTCAGGTGTGGCTCCTTGAGCTCCGTGTTTTTCTGGCCGGCTGTGCCGGGTCCAGCCTGGCTGTGTACGGGTTGCTGGCTGCTCCCAGCCGCTGCCGCTCGCTGGAAACAGGGAGTTCACCACTAACCATCTGCGTTACATCTTGCCCTGGTTTCTCACTCAGCACCAGGGCGGAATAGGAGGCGGTGAGCCCCACGGAGCACCCTGGATTTTGTATTTTTTATTTGTTTATTTTTAAATTGGCTAAGGAGGCCTCTCATTTGCTTTGACTCTGACTAATGAGGCGCGTCTCACTTTGACAACGTGTCACAAGCAATAAATGTCTCGGGAGCTGCAGGGATGCCCTTGTGCTCCTGCCTGGGCTCACCCTCCTCCACACTGCCCTGCGCCGCTGGCTCTTGCCCCAGCCTGGACCTGGAGCATCCTCCCAGAGAGGAGGAGGAGGATTGGCATGGAAAAAGCCTGGGTGCCAAACATGCTGTGGAAGACATCTTTCCCATCAAAAATGCATTTTTATTGGGAGATTTTTCAGGAACGGTTCTCCTTTGGTGAGAAGGGGTGGTTCTCCAATAGGAAAACCTCCCTGGATCGATGATTTTCAAGGCATTCCCCATGGGAAGGCAATTCTGTCTTTCTCAGAAGTGCCATGGTCGCTCCGGGGGGCGGATGCAGAGACTAAATCCTCCTTCCCTCCCCAGCCTGCTGTGGTCGGACCGTGACGTGCAACAACAGGGGCCGGAGCAGCCGTGCCGGCATCCTGGCTCTGGCGTGTGGCATCCTCGTGCCCAATAAGAGCGTAGGGTGTAGGTATTGTGTGGTGCTCGTATAGGTGAGGAGAAGGCTTTTGGGGGACCTGGGGGCTGCCACCCCAGGGCAGAGACGCACAGCCAGCTCTGACCACGAAGGAAGGGGTGGGACATTGCTCTGTTGGAAGCTGCAGAGCACCTTTGTGCTGTTTGTCACCTCTTGCTGGGTGACACTAACCGTCCCTCTCCCTGCATCATTAAAGGACTGACTGCTCAGGGTTTCTAATCATTGATGGGAAGCACCAACTATTAACACTGTGCCTCTTTGTATTCTTGATGGATTCTCTTTAAGCGTCCCTCTTAGTGGCTCTCCACTGTTAGCTTTTGTTTTCTCCTCAATAGCTTGTCTAATAAACGCCATTATCTTGGGCACAAATCTACTTCATGTCTCAATTCCACTTGGCGAGAGTTGGTAATAACAGCGCAACAGCGTCCCTTGAAAAGGGGCTCTGTCACCAGCAGCCGCGGATGCCACTTCTCTGCTTCCAACACCTGTCCCCAGAGCAGATAAAGACGAGGGGAAGATGCGTGGCCGGAAAGCAAAACGGGCATCTGCCTGAGGAATTGGATGTCTGAGCAGTGCCGGCAGCCGGCAGCGCAGCAGCTCCAGGAATGAGGGCAGCTTGGCCCCCGCCGCCTTGGTAATTAAGCTTATGGCCTGGGATCCTTCCTAATTCCAGCAGATTAGAGGGGGAAAACGGCGGTGAAGGGAGATGGCTTGCCAGGGAAGGAGGTGAGAGGTACTTCCAATAGCTTGAAGGAGCTTCTCATCTACAGCCCAAACAAAGCTGTTGCCTCCCAGTTTAAATCTGGGCTTGGAAAAGCTTAAACTGGTAGGTGCCGGGGTGCTTACTGGGTTTGGGGTCGGCCCGCGGGTCCGTGAATGGAAGTGTTAAGGTGGCTCCGTATTTCGTCTGAGGGCAGCGCGTTCCTGAGGGTGTCTAAGCCCGGTGAGACCTGACCCTGATGCCAGCGCGGCAGCGACTCTTCCTTGTCACCATCCCTCCCGCCACAGCCGCGGAAGTGGCATTTTATCCGAGGCCGAGCCTATTCCTGAGGCGCCCGGCCGCGCTCCCAGAGCTTCCCACGGAGGGCTTCCCGCGCTCGGGGGGACGGGGAGCAGCAGTGGGAGCGAGCTGCCCAGGCTCCCCTCCGCAGGTCTCAGCTGGCCCATTCCTGGGATGCCTGCTTGCCTGCCTGCCTGCAACATCTGTCCCCTCCCCGCGTTATAAATATTTTATCCTCTCAGTACCCACTGCATCAAATCGTTTTTTTAAAAGGCATTTCCTTTTTGCCTTTTCTTTTTTTTTTTTTTTCCTTTTCTTTCTTTCCCCTCGATTCTTGCATTTTAAAGCGCACCCGCCGTTGTGTGCAGCACTCAGGCACGCTCTCGGCTTCCCCCCGAATCTAATTGCTTTAAAACTGCAGATAGTCGGCGAAAGCAATTTTCTCTACATTACGGAAGACTCCGGCTCCTCTCCTCCTCCTCGCCTTTACAGCTGCTCTCCCGGCTCTTGCCTCGTCTCTGCCACTGTGCGATGCTCCGCGGCTTGCGGTACCCCAGCCCTCTGGGATGATGCTTGCGCTTTTCCAGGGATGTGGGAAGAAGCTGGAGCGGGTGGGTGGCAAGGGACCCCTCTGTGGGGAATGACTACCTTCTATTGTGGCTTCTGCTGAGGCTTGCGCTACCCCTGCGCTCCAGGATGATCTCTCACTTTTCCAGGGCTGCGGGAAGAGGCTGGGTGGCGCGGGACCTCTCCGTGGGGAATAACTACCTTCTATTGCGGCTTCTCCTGAGCAAGGGTGATGCTGGCTGGTGCCAAAGCCCTTCCCTTGGCTGTGCTGCTGGCAGGGTCCCTGCTGGTGGCATGTCACCCCGGCTGGCCGGGTACCTACACGTCTTCGTCTCGGTTTTGCGGCTCCACCACCCGCGCGGTTTAACATGCTCTTTCGGTTTGCAGGACGTGTCGGGCTTTCAAAAGCGTTAATGATGGAAAATAAATTGGAGGCTGAGAGAAATAATCTTCGGGTGTTCTCTCTAGGCCTTGCCTTGCCTTCCTCAGCCATGGTGAAGGCTGCAGCTGGAGGGGAATATAAATGAGAAGGAGCTCCGGGTGGAGCCGTGTTGCGATGCTCCGTGCCCACTCGCTGCCGGGAGCCTGCCCGCTCCCTGGTGCGGATGAACCTGAGATGGTGTGGAGAGGATGGAGGTGCCGAGGCGCTTCTGGAGCTTCTTGGAGGGCTTGCAGCTCTGGGTTAAAGAAGGTCAGAGAGCGCAGCAGGGCTTCGGAGGGTCTGTGCCTTACGGGGGTGGCTTCAGTAGGTGGGATCCCCCCCAGGAGCACCGCCCTCGCACGCATCTGGGGGCGGCTGGTGGGTGACGGGTGCGGGATGGCTCCTACCCGCACCTCAGGTTGGGGCTAAAAAGGATGAATCTGGTGTGTGTCTGAAATCCGGGGGCTGGGGCGGGAGCAGACTGGGCCGTGCGGAGGAGTGTTTGCGCCTCCATCGCAAATGGTGCCCGCCTGAAACGCGATTTCCCGCGGCCGGGTAATCAACGGCCACGGTGTTCAGAAGGGAACGCAGTAGAGAGAACCCTACCAAATTCTCAGTGCTCACATTTTCACGGCAGCTTTTGGAGGTTTCCTCTCCTTTCCCTGCAGGGAGGGCACCAGTCACCCTTGGGATGTCCCTGCCAAGGTCAGCAGCATCCCTGGAGGCACCTAAGGGCACCCTGGCAGCAGGACAGGGTGCGGGGGCTATGTCAGCATCCAAACACCTGGTCCCCGGAGGAGAGCCGATGTGGCAGAAAACCTGCCCGTTCCTCCTGCCCTTGCAAAACAAACCTGGAGCTGGCGTGGACTGCGAGTCCACGGAGAGCCGAGCCTCATGCCGGCCTCCGGCGAGAGGCCATTGAGACACCGTTGCCTATTTTATCCTGGCCCTTGGGCTGCTCTTGGACACAAACCAGCCTCGTAATGAAGGCTTTTTTTTTTTTAATATTTTTTTAATTTTTTAAATGTCTGTTTGTTTTCCAAGCATCGGTTTAATGTCTGGAAAATCCTGTTGCAGCGGAGCCTGGAGCACTTCAAAGATGCCCGGGGAGAGGACGGATGCTCCGTAGGGACCCTGCATATGCCAGGCGGGGTGAGAAACCCAGGTGGGCTCCGCGAGCAGCTGCCCGATCCGGGGGTCAACCCTCGCGCTTGCAGTGGGAAGGGCTGAGGGCTGGCGTCTCTGAGCTCTGGAGGTTGGATTGCTGAACGGGATTTTGCTTGCAGGGCAGAAATTGGAGGGGTTTGGGGAATTCTGGCTCTCGGTTGTTCTCGGCATCTGCACGCACTGAGGATGGGTCGTCTCCTTCTGGCTCCTTTTGAATGGGAAGAAACGCTCACGTCTCCCACTCAGAACCTACCGAAGTGAGATTTGCTGCCCGTTTCCAAGGGTTGGTGTGAGGAGGGGAACGCCGAGGTTTGCTCCCACAGCACGGGTGCCCAGCCCTGGGAGAGCCTGGCGCGGCACGTACCGTGTCCTCCCAAACCTCAGACCTTTGGAGATGCCCAGATGAAGAGCCGGGGGTTTAGGCAGGAAGGATTCACTGGTCGGAAGCCTGCTGCCTTCCTCACGTTAGCATGTTGAGTGGTGCTTGTACATCCCTCTCCTCAGGGGCTGGATGGTAGACGTGGTGCTGAGGGACATGGTTTGGGGGTGGTTTTGGCGTAGGTTTATGGTTGGACTTGATGATCTTGAAGGTCTCTTCCAACCCAAGTGATTCTATGATTCTATGATGCCAGTGGCTTTCAGCTCCCACCAAAGCTGGAGTTGGGGCCGTCTGGCTGCTCCAAGGTGCTCTGTACCTCCCCCAAGTGGGACTTACTCCAGCGGTATCTTCCCAGTCGCATCGTTCCCTGCTGTCTTGGTGGTGTCAGGCTCTGAATGAGCTCGGGCAATTTGCTTTATAAAGCAACGCACTAAATATGTCAACACTCAGTGCCTGTTTTTAATATAATATTTCAGATTGTTTTGAAAGAAGCCAAGATTCTTCTTTCCCTCTTCATTAGGAATGTTTTATGTGAAAGGGATGAACAATAGAGAGAGTTTGCCAGAGAGAAAGCTTTCCCAAGTATTTGTTGCTGCTGAGAAATCAGCTGCTTTTTGCAAAAAAAAACCCCAAAACCCCAAACCAACCAGCCTTCTCAATGCATAATTATCAGGGCAATTAAGTCGCACGTAAGCTGCCAAGGGAGGCTGTAGGATTGGCTTTGCTGGTGATGTTGAAGGCCAGGCTTGACCGTAGCTGCGAGGCAGCCATCAGGCACAGTGAATTCCCGTTCCCAAAGTGGGAATGGACTAAATGACCCACCGGCCTGGGAGTTTCAGAAATATGGTCTGAGCCACTGGGGCACGAACAATTCCAGGCTGGAGGAGGGAGCGGGTTTGCGAATCTTGCTCCGTTTCAGCCCAGAAATGATGGCTTTGGCTTTTAACTCGCTTCTCAGCAGGACCAGGGATGGGTTCTGTCCGGGTCTCCAGCTGGGAAACTTGGTCTCCTGCCATGGAAAGGGTAAGACCTTCTGCCTGGCTGGTTGCAATGCTCTGTTCTGGCTGGCACTCCTCAAAAGAACAAAAAAACCCCAAACCAACCCCAAATCCCACTGCAATACTTTCATCGGGGAAACTGGGTTCCTCTCTGTTCTCCAAAGCGATTCTTTTTCATCATGAGTTGGAGGAAATTTTCAGAGAACTCCAAACTTTCCTCTTCGATGAGGACAAACCTGGAGAGATGGTGGGAGGGAACCGTTCCCCAGCGCCCCTGCCAGCACTGGCTCTCCTTCCACCGGGCCTCCCACGCCACAGCCCCCCGCAGGCCATCAGAGATGAATTCCTCATGGAACGGAGGGCAGCCGAGAGTCTGGAGCCTTCCCATCATGGAAAAGCCTGTCTGAAAGCCAGGGAGCCCCAGCCTCGTTAGCTGGGGTGGGTGGCACCGGGGCGGTGGACCCTAGAGAGGGATTTGAGCGGAGAGGGCGATCCCACTGCCAGGATCAGTCTAGGGGAAATGCCGCAGGCAGGAGAGCGTGCAGATGTTGGTGTGACAGCTGGCTGTGCTGGGATGCGGGATGCACTGGGATGCAGGCTGTGCTGGGATACGGGCTGTGCTGGGATGCAGGCTGTGCTGGGATGCAGGC
>VZTS01026617.1:0-32243 GCA_013400795.1 Pluvianellus socialis
AACAACAACAACAACAACAACAACAACAATAACAACAATAACAATAACAATAATAATAGAAAGCCAAGTGGGAAACTCAAAAAATAGTTGAATACACGTAGTTTTGTGTTGCTTTAGAGCTACTGTCAGATCCTGCCTGATGTGCATTGCTATTGTTTACTTAGACTGGATAAGGGAGAACTGAAAGGATAGCTGAGAGACACCCATCTCTATAAATACAGCTCTGTAGTAGTTGCAATGGCATCAAAGTCTTAAAGAAAAAAAGATCTTTTCTCTGTTGTAGGCTTTCTTATTTTTATTACCAGCTGAACAAGTGTGTACCAAGGTGTTACCAGGCTCTGTTTGGGATTGGAGTTTCACTGGTGGAAGATACATTTTCTTGGGGACGTAGACTATGAGCTGCTGTAGTTCCGTGTATTTCTCTGGTGTAAGGAGAAGCTGTATTGGAGTGAGGTTTGTAGCGAACACCATGGCCGGGCTGAGAGAACTAGAGGCTGAAAATCACGCTGAAAAGCAGAGATCTAGAGGAACTAAAGTTGCCTTGGGCCAGCACATACAACTGCCATGGGCACCCCACAAGAGCTGAGTGTGATTGCTCATGAGGAGTTCTAATCCTTGACTTTTATAAAAACAATTTCTAAAAGGATGCCTCTGTATCACAGAATTCAGTCCCAGCACAGTGGCATTTTTCAGTCTCTCGATACGTAAGCACATACACATTGGCACGCAGCACTGCCGCGGGATGCAGACACCGCTGTGCCTCCTCTCCTGCGACGGCCGCTGCAGGGGATGCTGACGTGGGACAGAGGGGTTTGCAGGGTTCGACCTGGTGCTTTTGCCCTCCCACCTCACTGCCACCGTCCCCGTGCTCCCTCCCAGATGAGACAGGGAGAGGTCAGCTTCCGTAACTCCGACCTGGTCAGCCTGGGCGTTTGCCTGCTGGGGAGCAGCATCCTGTGGCCAGGAGGGGGGAAACCTAAAGGCTGGCCCGAAGCACCAGATCAGACACTTGCCAATAACACCTTTTCTTGCCACTTTTGCCAGCAGGTAACCGGAGGCAAAGAGGCAGCTGCTGTACCCTTGCTTGCAAGGGGTATCTAATCAAAGACTTTGAAGTTGTTCGGCTGAAGAGGATTAGTTGCGGTCCAGCAGAGACGGGGTAAAGACTAACTAAATGAAACACAGTTCATATGGTTTCATGGGTCTGTTAACAGAAACATTGCCTTCTGGTAAAATGGGCATTTCATGCTTTGTTTCTCTCTGCATCAGTCCTTTCCAGCCCCTGGAGTTTTGCCTGTAAGAAAGATGTTCCCTTAGTACCCTGGTAACACCTGCAAGGCAGGGAGACCTGCTTCCAAAAAGTCCCTGTTAGAGGTGAGGCTTGGGTGGATGGGCAGGGGCACAGGGGCAGTGAGAGGCTGATGCTCAATCTGCCAGGGCAGAGAAGCTGCCCTTGGGAGGGAGATAGGGAGGGGACTGGGCAAAGTGGGTCAGTGAGCCTTGAAGAGTGGGATTTGCTGAGCAAAAAAGCCGGGGAATATGATGAGAAGCGTAAGGACTAGTGCCTATTCAGGGAAGAAACATGGGACTGTATAAACAGCAGAGGCATCTTGCATCATCACTCAAAATATTAAATATTATATTAAAAAAGTATGTTTCATCGCCTGGCATAATTTTCCAAACTGCTGCCATTTGATTTCAAAAGCAGTCAAGCAAACAATATATTCCTTGCAAGTACCATCAGCAGGCTCAGTGTTTTACCAACACAGCATCAATTTTACGTGTAAGCTCTGGAGTGATGTTTGTCATAGGCTACCAGCCTTGATTTTTGATGTTGCAAACCTTTCATTCAAGTGTAGCCAGAGTTACCTTCAAAGATTGTCATGAATTCAAAGAACATAGCAGTTATTCAATGCAATAATTTTACATATAAAATAGTTACCTCATTTGAAAACAAAATTCAATAGCTGATACCAAGTTGTGACACATTTCTGTCAGTTTCATAAATACTAAATATTGGCATATTTTGTGCTAAATCTTTCGACAAACATGCTAGGTCCTGTATGTCCCAAGCAGCAGACAGCCGCACAGGACATGGGAGCCAGAGGAATTAATTGGGAGAATGCCTCGAAAGCCCAGGCCTGACCCAGCAGTTGTTGTCCCCATACTTTGAACAGCTGGTCTATGTTGACCAGATGACTGCACACATTTCCCACCACATTGTTTCCAACAGCCCTGGTAACTTCGGCTTTTGAAGCAATGTCTCCTTTTGCATCAATGTACTTCTAACACATAGCGTAATTTTGTTACATCAACTGATGCAGTTGATTGGTCTCACTCATACCCCTGGAGGGAAGGCTGGGTATGCACATCCTGCAAAGACCACAGATACTTCTGACCTGGCCCAACATTTTGCTTTCTTCCAGCATTGACACACTTCCCATCTCCCACAGAACGACTTGTGGCCTGAGGACTGCAGGGCATGGGCAGCGCGCTTCCCCCACCATGGTGGCTCCTAACGCCCTTGCTTTCCCACACGGATGTCCCACGCTGCCTCAGCAGATGCATCGGCTGCAGGGATTTCATGGGAGTAAACTACATTTCCATCACTAGTTAAAAGCAGATCCTGCAAAAAAGTCTACTCTCAGCACGAAGTGTGACTGAAACCGCAGCAAAACACAAGGGTAAAAACATTAGTGTTTAAATAACAAGCTTTTTAGTTCATAACAGCTGTTGGAGGATGACCACTTATTCCAGATGCCATCAGACCATCTATTCTCCCCCATCCCTGTCCCAAACGAATCAACAAAAAAGGGAGAGTGAGCTGGATTGCTCTCTTTGGAGGAGGAGAGAAAGGAGCAGATAAATTTACTCCATTTTCATTTTTTTCTACATCTTTGGCTTGACTTCTTTAACCACTCTCTATCCCGACATCACCCTCCTGACCAGCTCAGTGTGCTGCTCCCCCACCAATGGCCAGCCTCAGGAAGATTAAAGCTTCCTGCCCAATCTTGCCAGTTTTATTCAAGAAGCTTTGGAGTGTTTAAACACTTGTAAAAAGAACTGAAAGCTAAATGCCAAGCCCTTTCTAATCATGTATTTTAAGAAGAAGGAAAATACAGAATACATTTTCTGTCTCTCTCTGTGATATGGACACCAGCACAGACTGGAAGTGGTGGAGAGATGCCTGCAAAAAAAAAAAAAAAGTCAATCCTGTATTTTTATTATCCAGTTTCTCATAGGAAACACAGTAATAACTAATGAACGTAGTTTCCACTCTGATCCCCCTTTCCTGTTGAGTAGCTTTTCAGAGAAATTCCTTTGTGCTAAAGCTTCCTGTTTGATCTCAGCTGGAAGAGGCCATTTTGGGAAACCTTAAAGAAAGCCTGCTCAAGACTTCGAGGGGAGAGTTTTCCTTTACATTCAGATGGCAATGCTGTATGCAGAATCACGGTTATGATCAGCCTTGCTTTTTTTTTCATTTCCCTTACTTGTGAAGCAATATAAGATCGAGGAAAAAATATTTCATACTTACAAAGCTCCAGGTTGTTTACACCAGAATGGAGAGATATGCACTGTTCACAGTGGTGTCTATGTCTTGGCAGTTTGCTTCAAAATCTCCGTACCAGTTTACTGATGTAAAGGCTGAAAGATATACCAAAAAAGGCATGCTATGAAAGTGGTTGAGTACCTTTTCCTCCCCAGCCTCTCTCCTATTTCTCTTCATCAGTAAAATGAAAACAAGGGAATGAGACGGTATCACCATTATTAATGACAAGGTTCCAGAATCAAGTCGTAAAAGTGGGGGAATTCAAATGCTTAGGGATTCTCATATTGGAACAAGTTGGACATTCTATGTTTAAAACTCATTGTATTGTCGCTGTCCTAAACTTGTACATATTTTAAGGCTGCCTTAAACTTACTGTTTTCTTTCTTCATTTAATATCTTGGTCTTCCCAACCAGAGCTCTGAATGAAAAAACAGCCCCTGATACTATGAATTCAGTATATTGCCCTCCTCACAGCTACCTTTAGCAATACTAAGCTGCAGAGGGATCCAGCTTGGAGCGCCGAAGCTGTTGGTGTCCAGAGCAGTCATCTGGTGGGATCAGCCAAGCAAACTCTTTCCTCGTGGAGCCAGTTCCCAGATGGAGCTTGCTGAGGCGAGGAGGAAATCTGACTGCCTGTGAAAGGGGGACCCGAAGCGACAGAGAAAACTGTGTTCCTTTTTCACATTGCTCTGTCTGAACTGGCTCCAAAATTGGTAGTCTGGAGTAAACGAGGTTGGTGGCTGCACACTAACTCCCAGAGGTCAAGAAGCCATATTAAAAAAACAGTGACCAAGCACCATTGGTGATCTCAGGGAATGGACAAAGATGCCAAAACAGGGGGCTTTTTACCTTTTGCAGGGCTTCCCACTGAGATCCTGTGCTGCCACCTGCCCTGTACCCATTGTGTGGGATGCTCAGAGGGACCGGGCTGGGGAGCTGTCAGCAAGACCCTCTCCTCAAACTCTGCTTTCATGTAAAATGACTGAAGTAAGTCTTACACATGGCAATTTCCACAGCGCTTGTGTACAAGGGAAAAATATTAATGCCTCTCCCTGTATTGACCAGGGTAGTCTCACTAATCTACAGTTTAGAAACTGCTCTCAATTAACAGGTTTCCCTTTACTAGGCTAGCTGCATGAGAAATTAATTAAATTTAATGGATGCCATTTTTTATTTGAAAGCATGTTTTATTTAAAGCTTCAGGAGGAAGAAATTAATTGTAGTGTATACTGTGGATTCAAAAAGAAATTAAAATCACGTAGGAAAATGTGATCCACTGTGATTTGCAAAACCAATGTAAGTCCGCAGTTCATGTAGATAGGAGGAAAATATTGGCCTACCATTTAAGGATTCTGGTTTCTATTCTATTCATGGGGATCCTATAAAGAAACATTTCTAGCACAGATAAATTCCTGGCTGCCAGACATGCCTTGAGTTAAAAAGAAAAAAGAAAAAAAAAAAAAAAAAAAAAAAAAAAAAAAAAAGAGACAAAACAACCGGAGAATCCACATTATTTCTGTTTTGAAATTAAACAACCAGGGCACAAAGCCACTGAATTGAAGTAGACGTGGATGCATTGCAGTTCACCGAAACCTCAAGAGTTGCCACCAATTTAAATTATTTTCCAGTTCTGAACAAGAAGTTGAAATATTGACAACTTCCAGGGAGCAAAATACAAACAAATATCAGCTCAAAAAAAAAAAAATCAAATATCACGTCATTACAGTTTGTTTCAAAAATTACAAAAGGCTTTATTTCAAGGGTGAGGTTTTTTACCTTTTTAATATATGTCTGATTATACGTTAACTTGATATGCAGTGTCATTTTCTGTCCACGCTGCATTTACATGGCCCTGGGTTCCAGGGGAGTGACTGCAGCCCCAGAGTAGCCTGGCAATGCACACTAAATCATCAAAACAAGAGGGCAAAATTCCTACAAACAAACTGTATTCCTGCCATTTTCTTCAGCTGGGTGCAAACAAATAAGAAATGAAGTCTCTGTCCTAGAGAACGGCTCTCCTCCTTTCTTTATATTATTCCTTAGGAAGAACAACAGGTTATAATTTTACTGAAAATAGCAAACTATTGCAAAAAGAAGGAAAGTCTCAGTGTGTATAAATTGAAAACCACCTCTGACCCTAATAGTCTGAGATGAGAAAGCAGGGTAAGAGCCTCACCTCGTATATTCTGGCACTCCCCCTTGGCTATATAGGTGACTAAAGGCCTGATCCAGCACCTGGTGCAGCCAGCAGGAGGAATATGCCCTTTGACTTGAGCTGGCTGTGAGTGGTGTCCCCCAAATTGCCGAGACGGTCATGTGGACCTGCAAAGGGGAAGCTCTGGACTTTCCTGAGCCAGTACAATTATCTTTCTTGACATAACGGAAGGACACGCCGACTGTCCCACCACAGCAGAGAGGCCACCCTCTCCACCAAGAAGCTGTTCGTGTGCTGCCGTTTCCATGCCCTCCCTTCCTCCTTTAGCCACGAGGCCACTGCAGGTGGCAGCTCCGCACAACCCCTCCCAGTGCCCAGAAGACCATCTCCCTGCATTCCTCCGCACCCCTCCAGCCCCCCATAGTCACCCCCACTGCAGGCAAAAACCCCATCTCCCTCCCTGACAACTGTGTAAAGCCTCACTCCTGCTTGGTCACAGCACAATGGTTAAATTTGACCTTGTGCCACCGAGTAAAGAAAAAAGGAAAGCTGAGGTTTTGCCTTCAGTTCAGGGGGAAAAAATCATCTGCCCTGGCCTATTTTACCAGCGAGATGCAGGGAGGGAGGAGGAAAAGGGTCTTTTGGAGGCTCTCTTTTTCATCTGAGAGCAAGTCGGCAATTAAAGCTGACTCTGCTTATTCATTAGATCACATTAAAAAAAAACCCGGCAAAAGCAGAGGGGGAACTCTCTAAATAAATTTGGTGCACTCTTCCCTCATCCATCAATAGTTATGACTAGTCAATGTGCTCAATTTGTAAGCTAACTGCTTCTGAAGTAGAACCATATGGTTGCTTTAAAACATCTTTTTCGTGCTTAATTTGAGGCAATGATGCACCCTAATCAGCCGTGTGCGGATGAGACCCCTAATTGATGAATAATGAATCACGTGCTCTCGCTCTGATTGCAGCATCACCAAATTAATCCCTTTAATCACTTGAAGTTGAATTGTTTTGCAGGCCGAGGTTTGTGCTAATGGCCAAATCGCGGCGCTGCAGGTGGAGGGGACGCCTTGCGAGGCGCCGTCCTGCGTCGGTAGCAAGGCTGCTCCTCTCCCACTTCTCCGGGGCACATGGAGCAGGTCACAGGCAGACCCACGGCATCGGGCTTTAAGTGTGGGGATAGAAAGAGATAGAAAGGGGTTTTTCCCCAGTGTCATCACGTCACTGCAGTCACTGTCCCTGCTTGCCCTGTGGTGGTTTACACCGACTTGGCAAGGTGGTGTTGGCAAGTGCCAGGGTGGCCGTCAGGCGACCGAGCCCACGCTGCTCCAGTTTGGCAGGGGGACAGCAATGTTGCTCCTTGTTCACTCATTAGCATCCTCCTAGGAGACTTTCGGGACATGGTTTCGGCTGTGAAAGGATCCACCCTCTGTGACAGCAGCTTAACGGGCTGCGTACAAGCAAGTCACCACATTGAATGGTAAATACCAAGCCTGGGCAAAGGCTCTCAGTGCTGGCGGTCCACACTTCTGCCTTCAGGTAAGAGGCTGTAAGGTTCTCTGCCTGGTGCACTGGCGTGAAGCTCAGCCTGATTACACAGGAAAGCCTAGGCAGGAAAGAGATGCCACTGTCCACAGCCATAACCTCATTTCTTTGCCCCTGAATTTGTGGTCACCAATCCCTGCCCAGGGCTACTCTGGAGCTTGTTCTGCCTCCAGTGCTGTGGAAGCACGCACACATAGGGCCTGATTTTTAAATGACTTCTGATGCAGTCAAGTCTGGATGCCTACCAAGATGAGGAGAGCTCAGATGGCCCCCCTCCCTTCTGCAACAAGCCAGGACGGGGCACCATTGCTGACAATTTTCGTGGCGGTTACCTGTGCAGACACTGAAATGGCAATGAAAAGACTGTTACATTTCTAAATTAATGTCCTCGCTTAGATAAGGACAGACACTGAACTTAAAGCAAAATTCTAAGTTACATTTAATCAAAGAAGATACTTGTGCGCTAGTACTTAAAGTAAGTAAAAAAAAAAAAGTCAATAATGATTTGTCTGGTGTTCATTATAACACTGAAACATTTGTGCTATGTTATTTTTCCATTGCTACCTCCGAGTCTTTCATACAGAGGATGAATTGATTATCCCTATCTGTCAGAAGCATCCAGCTCTGGCATTATTGACCTCATACAGTTAATTGCACAATTATCTTTCAACTCTGCAATGAAGTGCTGCTTATTCTTATGTTTTGAATTTTAAAAATCTTACTATTTAACTCCTGTGCGTGGACCTTTAGCTGCAGCTGAATAAAAATTCCCATTTTCCCTTCTTCCTCACACTAATAAACATAACATAGCTACACTGAGCTGTATCATCTTTCTATTTTTAATGGCAACACAGTTCACAACTGTTTTAGTAGCACCGTGCATAAACAGTACATATGCTGGTAGTCATTCCTAGTGATCTCGGGGAGCCTGCAAATAAGAAGGTAATTTACATCAAGAGGACATGAATGTTTTAAATTAAAAGATGAAAGGCTCAACAACACCAGCATGGAAAATTGTTCCAAAATGTTGCAGTGACTCCACGTTATAAGGCTGCTTTGGTGCCCCGTTCCTTCTCATACAGGAAACAAACTTGGCCTTTTCTCATTGATGTGATACTAGGTGAAAACCCCCCAAAAACACCTACACAACGCTATTTGCCCTTCAGCATCTCTACAAAAGCTGGCATACACTTAACTTCTACCCTCCATAGTATGTTAAGGGGTGACCAGGTGTCCAAAGGCTGAGCTGTGCTCTTTCAGCTGGCAAGCCCCTGAGTCCTGTGCTTTCTGAAGGACCTGCAGATTGGGGAAGGGAGGGTTCCTTGTCAGGGAGGACAATTTTAGACACTGTGCTCTGATTCTCAGAAATTCTGCATAACTGCAACTGCCACCGAAGATGTCAAAAAGTGGGGGGACAGAACTTGTTCGCAATACTTTAACAAAGTGCATTCCTCTTTATTTTTCAATAGATGAGTAGTTGTCAATAACACTGTCATTTTATTAAAATACTTTCATCCAAAACAGTACTACAACTCCACTAAATCTACAGTTCCCCTATCAGACATCCATGCAGATGTTGCCTTCTGTTCCAAAATGCAAAAGGTCTTTTCCTAACCCACTGAAAACTCCAGCAATCCCACATACCTCCAGTTTTTCACCAAAGTGCATCAGTAAACTTTTTTCCAGTCTTTTCCCTTTTTGCTGTATTCATTTTGGACACTCCCATTTCCACTTCCTCTAGCCGTGGTCCCTGTGTCTCATCACATGGCTGGTCTATGTTGGGATGGCTCTACCCCACAATCACGCTGTGCAGTCTGGATACACCCATGCCAGTTTTCGAATAAGCGATGTCTGGTGGTGGGCTGGCTCCAGGATCAGGGATGAGTCCAGGCATACCAGAGCCAGGAGACTGGGACTGCAGATGCTACCGCAGGCATCGCTCTGTGTCCTTCTTCCTCCTGGTGCGGTGCTGGCTGGGAGCTAGGGAACTATCAGGTGTTTTCTCCATTTCATGGGATTCAGGTGCAGACCTCATTGTCTCTGTCCTCTCACGGAGCTGCAGCAGCAGCGGCTGTCACTCAGATCTTTCCAGCCACCCCAGGATGTGTCAGGGCATGAGATTTATCTCACCTCACTTCATCCATCTGATTCAGGTGCGCAGCCTGAAGGTGTTCTCCAGGCTCTGTCTATAGTCAGGGAAGAGGGGCACCAACTTTTCTAGAGAGGGAGGAATTTACCTCCGAACATGCCCAGTTAGGAGCTGTGTGGCTGAGCATGGCTTCTGAGCTCGGGCTTCAGCTGCAAGACCATGGCAGACCCACGGCTCCAGGTTGGCCAAGCCCCTCAGCAGAGCAAGCTGGCAGCTCTGCAATGGATGCAGTGGGAGATACACCACATGAATCCAGACATCCTGAAGGATGCCTGCTGCTATCTGCGCCACTAGCTTAGCACCCTCAAACTGACTTGAAAAGGCAAGCCAAAATATTCTTTGTTACCTGAAAAAAGGTTCTGGCTGACCCAGAGTCATGTGGGCTTGCAGCATAGACCAAGCATCCCCCTGCCTTATCACTCTCCCGTAAAAGGACAAACCGTTGTCTCAGCTGAAAAGATCCCTTTGCCATCTTTGGTGCCCTGCAGAGTGGGGCAGTGGCTGCCCAGCAGGATGAATGACCCTGTGAGCAGGAGAGGGGAGAACCACATCCCTTCTGCCCCTGTTTCTAACAAAGGAAATCACATCTACTGCAAATAAAGCCCTTGTCAAAGGGGAAAATCTTGCCAGTAGACCTGAAATTCCACACCAGTACCAGTCTCATGAGAGTGGGGCTGAGCACTGCTGCCTCCAGCCTCAGCTATTGGAGTAACGGGGATGTGGCAGTGGTTTTGTACTGACACCTCCATGGCTTTCACAGCAATTTCCCAGGGCTGTTGGAAAAAAGCTGTCCCCGTTGTCCCATGTAGTCACAGTAACACCCCCACAACATGATGTGAGGAGACTGCGCCGCATCTGTGGGGTCATCCCCTGGGGACATCTGATGGGAGGCAGCCAAGGCACCGTCTCACCTCCATGCCCCTCGCCAGGGACAGAGTTTTCAGTTCCTCTAAATTTCGAGGAGGTAAGGAGCCATGGTGGGGAATCCAAGCCTAACCCCCAGCCCTGTTGCTGCACTTCTGCAGGGAAGGGTTTTTTCAAACCAACGTCCTTGCAAGCAAAGCCCGTGTCAGATGAGGCTGATGCTCACAAGTTATTTCAAACACGTCTTGGGATTATCCTTGTTTGTTACTTGAAAACCATATTCAGCTGGCTATTTCTGGGCTTTGCAGAATGATGGTGATTATGTGATATTGCAGACAGCTATTATTCCTGCTCCAGCTTTAATAAACGCCTGGCAGATTTAATAAAACTGATCCAGATTTAAAGTGTCCCTCTGGTGATAAATCACCTGGTAAAAATTTTCCACAGTCTACTCTTGCTCTGGGATTTCTGCTTAGTGTAATTCATTAGGCAAAGTAAGTCACCCTACCTTATGAAAATCAAGCTGTTTTCATCCAGTTCACACATAGCTGCTGAACAAAAGAGTTCATAAACCTCAATAATTATAGTTAATGATTAATGCAATTAACAATGTAAAAAATACTGCAAACAGTTTTAATCAGCAGGTATTAAAAACCACTGAAATGAATGCCACAAATCCCTAAGATGTGGGAATTAATTTGATCAGGCTTTCTTACTGCTTTGGCAAGAAAAAGGGGGGAAGCGGCTCAGGGGCTTCTGGCAAAACCAGATTGCCCGAGGAGGTTGCCCCTTGCCAAAAGTAGGAATAGGTGCTTCCCCAATCCACCTTTTCTTCTTCTTTTTTTTTTTTTTTTTTTAAATGGTGGAGAGGGGAGGAAACAACTCGTAAAACAAACTAATTTTTGGTCATTTTCTTCCCTTTGCAAACAGTTCGAAGACTGAGCGATTTGTACTTACAAATCTGTGCCATTAAGAGAGCGGGGACCCTAAATCCACATGCACACAAGCAGTAACTGTTTGTATGCCAAGCTGTTTGTAAGCCTGATTTGACAGCGTTGTGCTATTCATTCCTTTGTCAACTGTCCGTCGCAAAACGTTAACCTGCATGGGTCTTGGGGTATGGGAGAGCTAAATCTTCCTTCGACAACTGTATAATGACCAGACTGTTTCATTAGGAGGACAATTCACTCGACAAATCCAGCCCAAACAACTTATTTCACAATTTGTGAGTAGAATTAAATTTGGGGGGAGCGGCGTGGGGGGAGGCGGGAGGCGGGAGAAGGTGAGTGGCACACAATGTGCGGCGGGATCAGCGCATTAGGACAAGTGCTCCAGCCCATTGCAGCGGCGGTCGTGGGCCTGAATCCTGCAAGGCTCGCCGCATGCAGATCAGCGGATTAGGGGGTCCCCGGCATCAGGTCAAGTGTCTAGAGGGTAGCTGATAAACACCCCAAACCTGACAACAGATTTTTCTTTCTTCCTGCTCCACTTGTTAAGTGCCAGAGCAAATCTTCTGAATGGCGGTGGAGTTTACTTAGGGGCCTTTTCTTCCAGAAGACACTCTATCCATTTTCTGAAGCCTATTTCAGGCAGTCTCTAGAATAAATTTACTACGCATCCCGTACAAAAAAAACCCCTCTTCCCTCCCCCTTCGCCGTCTTAACTATAGCCTTTGTCTCAAGGTGTGTGAACAAGGGGGGAAGAACTCTGCACTGAGAAAAGCAAAATCGAGTCCCCCGCGGATTAAGTCGAGCACTTTGAAGATTGTCTGAACAACTGACTTTTCATCTTTAAAAAAAGTTATTTTTTTTTCCTTGGAGGCGGCTCTACTTTCAAATAAACATAACAAATATTTTTTTTCCAGGGCTTTCACAGAGAGTGCCGATTGTTAGGCTGAGAACCTGGCGGAGGGATTCTCTGCAGGAGCGATTGTCTGACAGAAAGTAACTATATTTGTCATGATCACCTGCTGATCACAGATCTCGCTAAGGAGAAACGAAAGGGGACTCCGCCAAGAGGGCGTGAAATATATTTGAACTATTAAAAATCAAAGCCATCTTGTATTACAGAAGTGGGATGCCTCTTCAGCCTGACCCATGGAGTCAGAGGTGGTGGTACAAGCAGCGGGCAGTCTGCATGTTTCATGCTCTGTTAGACACTGGAGGATCTTAGCACTTCACGGGCACCTCCAGAGCCAGGACTGAAATGCAGCCTGCTAATGAGGTGAATAATTGTACAGAGAGTACTGCTGGTTCTATTTACCTTGGGGCTGTGGCCAAGAAGGATGGACACAGCAGATGACAGCAGCCTTTACCCTGCATCGCTGCTCCCGACGGTGCAGTCGTTTGTCCTCCAGCCTCTCTGCTGCTGCCTTTGCCCTCCCCGTGGCTCAGGCATGGGATGATCCCAGGTTCTGGCAGCAAGCAACAGATTATTCTCCTGAAAAGACCGGACCCAAGGGCGTGTGTCCCGGGCCACCCACATGGTTTCTATCATCCCTTGCTCTGCTTCAGAGGTCTCTGGCCTGGAGTCCTGAGGTTTTTCTTATCTTCATCCCCCTTATTCCTATGTATGGCAACCCTCTGCTCTGTAGTGCCTCTCCTTTGCTGGTCCTGGGACCTTCCGGCAATGTCTGCAAAGAAACCCTGGAGGTGCGAATGGAGACCTGAGCCTGTGGGAAGCTCTCACCCTTCATGGCTGCCTACAGCTCCAGGGAAGCCCAAACATCCCTTCATTGCTCAATCAAGACACAAGAATGACCTGACTTCTATTTTTCTCTGTTTTGCAGGTGAAAAAAGAAACACACACACACCTCCAAACGGCGGCACAGACCAACAGAGCAAACTACCCCTCTGCAAACACGCTGCCATTGCCCTGAATCCACTGGGATAAAATTTGCCGCGGTGGCTGTGGGGCTTCCTCAGCACCAGGGGACCAGCGGAGCGGATGCTGCCTTGCTGGAGTTGTGGACACTGTGGACACGCAAGCCATCTGCAAGTGCTATGGCAGCACAGCATCTGCTCCACTGGAACCTGTCTCAGAGCTTCCCACCAAGTTGTCCTGCAGGTCCTGTGAAGCTGCTGTGCCTCAGGACCACAAGGTTGGTCCGATGCACATGCCACCAGATTTGACTCTGTGCATGCTATTCTCATGCTCAGCATCTTCCTTTTAAGATGTTTCCTTTTCTTCTAACCAAGATGCATTTTAGGTAGAAGAGAGGTCGGACACAGGCGATACGTTTGGCAATTAAACCTTCTGTGCCATCTGCAATGTCCTGCCATCTTTGTGCATCTATTGCTACAAACAGTGCCAACCATCCCCAAAACTGCAAGCATGCAGCTTCCCTTGACTTCAAAAGCACTTCTGTTTCAGGCTACAGTAATGGGAATTTCACCCATTGCCCTCCTCTGAGGGAGAGAGGCTTCAGGATGGCTTTGGGGCTGGAGGGCCAGTAGTGGCAGGTAGCACCTCTAACTCCAGGGTGCCAGGGCAAGACTAACACTGCTGCCGTGATGATTCATTCAGCGATCAAAATTAATGGCAAGGCTGGAGCTTGCTGTTCTCTGTTTATCCGGGGACAAAGGGAAGCAGAAGCATCCAGTTTGCAATCCCTGTGTAGGACCTGGTAAGTAACCTACAGCTTTATTGAAGGTTAACAGGGTTTCTAGAGTGAGATGAAATTCCTTCCCCTCATTAATTCAATACAACTTGTTTTCCCAAAGAGAGGATTATGAGCAGGTTGGTCTCATCCCGCTTCCCATTTTGGTGTGATATGAACATGAGTGTGCTTGGACAGCCGGACCCACCAAAATCCCTTGGCTTTGAGTGGGGTGTGGCCTTGACCTCCACGTTCCAGATGAAAAGGCAGTGGTTTGCCTGGAGGAGAGCCTGCATGTTTTCCATGTGGTGGAAGGTGGGACCTCCTCTGAACTCACTCCCAGCAAGAACCCAGGGAAGAGTTTCTGCATCAGAGGCAGATTTTGTGCAGCTAAGTGGCCTAACCCTGCCGACTGCATTGAAGAAAAGCCATTAGAAGAAATCAGCTTTTGATGGGAAGAGTGAGATGCATGCAGGTCAGAGCACATAATGAGATAAACTTTAACTTGAAACTAATTCTTGAGCTTATTATACTGTAACAGCTTTGGGAAAATCACTTCACATGGACATATTGCATTGTCTAAGACAGAGCTTATACTAGCGCTAAGCCAAAGAGGTTATTTTCCTCTTTATTTCTAAATGCACCAGCTTTAAAGGATGCTTTCACGGATTAGAAAAACGTGTTTTGGTTAAATCGGGCTACCCATGTAGAGGTTGCATGTAATTAAATTCTATCGTTGAGATTACCAGTTATTAGATTATATATGTATTTTTTAAAAAAGCAAGCATGTTTTTGCTTGTGTGACAAGGGGTGGCATGAAGAAAAACAGTAGTATGTGCAAAGAATTGCTAAATAACTGATAAATAGGCTTAAGTTATTTAAACTGGCATCACAAGTAGCTTAAGCAGTATGTTTTGTATCATCTAAATTTCTAAATACCTGTAGTATATTTGTAAACATGGCAATCTAACATTTTGCTGAGCGGCACATTCACATTCAAATTAACATAAATGAGGATTTAACAGCTGATTGCACAGTGTGAATGATAGTGACTAATTGTCAGAGAGGGAGAGTTGTAAGATGATGGTCCTAATGCGATCAGCCAGGAATGCGATGCCTTGCGGGACGAACGTGAGGGTTTCCTAAGGCGGCTGCCTGCTCCTGGGGAGGCGAACGCCAGCCAGGGGCAGCGTGGGCGAAGCGGGCAGTCGGAGGAGGGAGGCTCGGAGAGCCGGTGCGAGGGGCGGCGTGAAACCTTGTTCCTGCGGGCCCCCACCTCCTCTATGGCGGGGATCAATGGGCTCCCTGGCTATTGAATGCTGGTCCTCCTGGAGGAAGCAATTGTTCAGAGGTGTGGCTCATTTCAGGCATTTAATCTCCGCTGAATGGGGGCTGTGTTACCCGTTTTGCTTTCGGTCGGGGGATCGCAGGCAGCTGGTCAGTGGGAAGCAACAATGACCGCCGGCGCCGAATGTGGGGGCAAGTGCCGGGCTGCGGGCGCCTGCGTCCCCACCGCTGACCCTGGTCGTCCCTCTCCCCGGGGGGCCGTGTCGCGCCCAGCGGGAGCCAGGTTTTTCTCCACGCTGCCATTGTAGCCTGGGGAGAGGCTTTACCTGTGGGTTTTGTCCTCGCCTAATAACATTTAGACCTGACAGACAACAGGCTACAGGGCCTGGGGCTGGGGGCAAATACGCATGGGGCTGCTGGAAGCAAAACAGGAAAACAACCCCTCTGGTTCTCCTGTTGGGGGGCAGCCTCTCCACATGCCCAGGGCAGGGCTTTTGCTTGGGTCTGGGTGTTTTCAGCATGTGTTTTCTTGAGCCCACCCTCCCAGCTGCCCCGCAGCAGCTGGGTGAGAGCGGTTGCAAAGGAATTTTCTTTGGGCAGCGAGGGGATCAGCAGCCATGCAGTGGGCTGGGTGGCTGGTAGGGTCTTCTTTTGGAAGGGCTGGGCCCGCTTGCGCTGGTGGAGAGGGTGATCCTGCTGGGAAAACATCACTGGGAGCTTGCAGTCACCTTGCTGGGGTGGTAGCTGGGCACCTGCAGCCACGCTGCTCATGCAACATGAGCTGCTGATGCTTCCCTCTTCTTGGCTGGTGTTTCCCATAACCCAGTTTTCCATCCTCAGGGGTTGAGCACTTGTTCCCCAAGGGAACCTTGCTGCATCCAGGCACTAATTTAAGTGGGAAGGAGCAAGGCATTAAAGGCAGCGGCTGTGAGGCAGTAGCACTACCTCCGTCTCCAGCATGGACAGCCGGGAGGAAGCCTGGCAGGAAGTACCTGATTTAGCTGCAACATGTGCCCCTCAGTGGCAGGGATCAGTTTCCCCCAAGGAGCTCTGAATAACTTCCTGAAGGATCTCCCCTCTATCCACAAGCTGTGTAGGGAGTCCCGTGTTCAATGGTGAGGCTGCCCCACATCCCAGTGAGAATGCCCCACACCCCTTTGTATTTCAAGATCACTTTTCAGCTTGATGTGTTGGTGCGTTCACCTTTCAGTTCAAGGTGTCTGAGGAGTTATCCCCATCACTAAAGTCAGTGACAGCGCCCTGGTCCTATCTCCACCTCTTCCTTACCCCTCACCCGGGGGCAAGGGAGGCCCCGAGGAAAACCCTCTCCTGTCCTGGTTTTCTCCAAGTCACTATCTCTGCCCCTCCAACCCACAGGGAAAGGGAGGAGAGTGGAGTTGTCCGGTTGTGGAGTTGACCGTGCTGCTCAGACTGCCTGCTCCATGGGACAGGGGCTCTGTCCTCCTTGATACCCACCACAGTCAAGCACCGTCCCTGGGGGTGAATGAGCAGCAACAACATAATGCCAATGTTGCTGTTTAGGAGAAACTTCCTCAGTTAGACCTGGGTTAAATTTTGCCAAATACCCCAAGTAGCTGGGGTAACCTAAGCTGATTATCTGGCCTGGCTTCACCTGTTTTGCCCAAGTTCAAAAAAAAGTACAAGACCAGAAAGATCAGATTCATCGCAGGAGGAAGAGCTGCTTCCAGGTTTACTCAGGAGCCACAGAGCTGCAGCAGTCAGCTGAGACTCCACCACCCCCACCCCCCCTCCCCAGACACACACATGCACCCCCCAAGGAGCTTTGAGATCACATTTTCCTGCCTGAGGAGAGGACAGTAGCCAGCAGGTTTCCCACACTTAGCTTTTTGGGTCCATTTTGGTTTTGTTGGTTTTGACTGAACAAGAAAATAATTACTTACCAACTGTGTTAAACTGAGGTTATTTTTCCCGTCAGTTTCTGAACGGAAGATTCATTTACTAGCAGAGCCTTGCATGACTCAAATCTCTGCTTCAGCCCTTTCCTTCAGACCATCAGGTACTCAAGCCCAAGCTCCCTGCTCCACCTTCTTGGCAGATCCTCTGGCAAAGGCTGCAGCCTTCTCAACTCCTGCCATCCCAGTCGTGCCTGGTTTATTCCACATGAGGACTTTGCTGCTTGCTTCTGCAGCCCTCTCTTTGTCAGGGTGAGTTGCCCATCTTATTGACGTGGCTTAAGCTCTTTGAAATGGGGACACTGCGGCTGTGTGTCTGTATGTGGTGTATGACCATGTCCTGACTAAGAATTATAACCAGGAAGGGAAATCTTGACAACTGACTTCACCATCACTTCTCTGTTATTTGATTTGCCAAATACCCCTGTTGGATTCCAGCTTTTCCTCACTCCTGTACTTGACTTCCGGTGGGTTTTTTTGCTAGTGAAGGTAATATTAAACTAAAATATCAGTGTTTAGAGATCGTCTCCTCTATGATGTATCTGGACAGTGCCATGAAAAGATCAGACAGCATCCATAAACACTTCCTATCTCTACGTGCAGAGACCTGCCTGCAGGAGGGTAGAGAAAAGTGAAGGAAGAAGATTGTCTGAGAGAAATCCTGGCACAGAGGTGTTGACCAAAGGCTGGCCGCAGAGAGAGAAGAACAGGGTTGCAAAACCAGCCTGCCAGGACGATAACTCAGTCAGATGTAGGCACCGAACAGCAGCCACAAAGAAACTCAGGATTTCTCTTTCTCTCCTATCAGCCTCAAGGCAAGCAGGCTAACAACGCTCCGGAGCTGAGCCGGGCTGTGGCTGCAGGGCAGCAGGCAAGGTTTCAGCCGCTGGGAATACCGTGTGCCCTCCCTCTGCCTTGAGCAGCTCCTAATAACTTGGCAGCTCTGCAAAGGATCTGTTGGAGGCAATCACTGGCCTTAACTGGGAAGCCGGGACGGCTGAAAATTGGAGACTTGATTGTGTCTGTGCTCCCCTTGGCGTCTCTGCCTTTGATGGTTTTATGCTCCGTTATAGCTCAGCATCCCAGCATAAGAGCCACTTGCCAGGCAATCTCAGCAAGGGATGAAATTGCTGAACATATTGGAGGTTTCTTTTTTTTTTTTTCTGTCAAGAACTCCTTATATCATAACCCTATCACTAGCAATATTAACGAGCCTGACCACTGTGAGGGTGACTTTTATTGGAAACAATGACTTTGGGAGATCTACCTGACAAAAATAAAATAATTACCAGGGCCAAAAGCCTTAAGGAGATCTCCAGTTTCTAAAAAAGACATTTCAACACATCAAAGATTCGAGCAAATGGGCAAAATATTTTCCACAAAATCAAATGGCTTATTTGAAGAAACACCAGAGTTAGTTAAAAAAATGACAGGAAAAAGGAACTTTAAAGCATCCCTAGCTTCCAGTGTACCCAAACACTGGTAATGCCAACCTAGACATCTGAAAACAAAGCACATGCAAATTTGACTTCTTTTGGGTCCCGAATCATCAAATTAAAAATATGTACTCAGAGTCTGGCCACAGGCATATTCAGGATTAGTTGCTGCAGCAAAGAACTGATCTGGTACATAGAGACTATAAAAGCCAGAACTCAGTTCTTCAATCAGATCTAGGTTTCTCTTGGCAATGCCCCAACACAGCATGACAGAAATTAATTATTCTTGCAAAATAGCAGGGACTGAATCAGTGGTATTAAAACAAATTTTTCTTCCAAATGGTAGACCTTCAAGAGTAACTAGTGTGCACCGCACACGAGCAGCTATGGATAAATAGTTCTGATACGAAAACCGTAGTTTTATCTTCTCTGAAAGGACCCATCAAAATAATTCACAAATCATACCTGACAGACCCGACTGAGATACAGAAGAGGAAGCAGCAGTCAGCCAGGACCCTGGGGCATCGCGAGCTGGAGCTGCACCAGAACGTAGCCCTGCAGTCAGGAGCCACCACATCTTTGATGCCAGTGCAGAGTAGATGAGGTCTTCCTTTTAAGACCTCATTGGAGACACAAACAGGCATCCTGATCCCTGGTCAAGCTCTGTAACGCAATCTGCTTTTCAGCCTTTCTTGCTTGCTCTCCTTGATGCATTTTCACCAAACACTGGCCCATCGTTGTAGCCACTGATGACTCTCTGCTGGCTCTCTCCCAGGCTAGTCTTGCCAACACCACCCTGCAGAGGCCAGGAGGAGGAGGAGGAGGCAGCATTGTCCTGCCAGCACAGCTGGGTGTTACTTCTGCTTCTGAGGTTCAGGCTAGCATTCCTGCGGTGGCTTCAACAGCATCACACACACCCCACAGCCAGTGCCCCTGGAACAAGCACGAGCATCCCCAGCACAGCCCTTTGCTGTGCACACAGGTAAGCCTCATTTTTTTTTCTCCTTCAAGTACTTCTGACATGCTTTCTGAGTTTGTCTGGATAAGGACCCTGAAGAGCCTTTACATAGCATAGGGCTGGGTCCCCAGCTAGTGCGTGGCCTTGGGGACCCTTAGGAGGACACGGGGCTCTTGTCACTAACAGAGTGTTGAGGGATTGAGCCTCCAGAGCACTCTGGCCACTTCCATAAACCCTGCAGACAGGACCTCTAAAGAGCTGCCGTCCTCCATGAAGAGCAGGTGGGGATTAAATCAGCACCGTTCTGGAGCTACACTGAAAAACTCCATTTCCTAATGATAGAGACAGCAGTGAGGCATCAGTTAGCAGTCTTGGGAGCTGGTGCCCTCAGCAGCTATGGCAAGGCTTCTAAGGATACGTTAAGACAAGACATGTCCACGAGGGTAATCAGAGCAGGCATGGCCTCACAGGGCAAGGTGAGGTCCAGACAGGTCGACTTACTCATCCCATGTCCCTCCCTCCAACTGTCAGTCTCCAAATTGCGTCATATGCAAAGGTTTGTGTAACCTGTCCTTGAAGCCTCCCCAAGGGGAAGGCTCCACTGTTTCTCCAGGCGACCTGCTCCAGTACCTCATGGTAGGAAACAGGAGGCAGGACCTGACCCCAAACTAGTGGAAGGCAAGACCAAGGAGCAAGGATGGAGGAGCACAGCTTCTCCAAGCAGCATGGTGCACAGCCAGAAACAGGCAGTAAGATTGTGTTGTCTACCTACAAGTGGAGGGAGACTATTAATCAAGTTAAGTGGCCATCCCGTAACTCTCCTGGCCCTTTGTGGCTCACGGGACAGGGCGCTGCTGGTTGCCATCTGCAGCCAGCGCGGGCTCCATGTGGAGGGCCGGAGCCACAGGGGTGAGGCTGACACTGCCCCAGCGGCTTTCAATAGCAACAATGGCAGGCAGTCAAAAGTGAGGGAGATGGCCTTGACGTATTTAGCATAACCCCCCCTTGAAAATAATGAGGGCTGGCTCCTTTGTGGGCCCGGGGCTGAATGGGTGTAGTAAATCTTGTCTCCTTTATCTTCTGTGTCCAGGGAGCTTGGTGCTCCTCATTCATTCATTAGACCCTCAGCCATCTCGTAGAGGGAAGGGCATGGTAGTACCTTATAATGTGCCCATGATAAATCACTTTATGCAGACTGGTTTTTGGTATGCTTATAATCTCCTCCTTCTATGTTTATAACATCTATCCTTATTAAGGGCTTATGGCCTTATCTTAATTTTCCCGCAAACCAGATGCAGGTAATGATATTCATTTCTATTATTTTCCCAGCTGTACATTCTTTTGCTGGTTAATCCATGTAGTTTAACAAGGGCTATGTGGATGCGCATAGACTTCTTGCTAACTCTTGAAAAAAAAGTAATGTTTCATACTACCAGACTTTTGGAAAATCACCACGGCTAGCTGGCATCTGTCCTAGCTAGATACTGCCACTGTGAGAGACCCAGGTCAGCCATCAGGCCAATTCCACCCCTAGCCAGGGCAGGGGGACACCAGTAGAGAGGAGCAGGCTCCAGTTTACACATCACCTGTTATCTGGACTGCAAAGAGAAGCAGAGCTTAACTCAGAGCTTCAGTGATAATGTAGCCAGTAACGGCAAGTGAAATGTCCTCCTGGCAAATGAGAAACAGAGTTCCCTGATCTTTGAGGTTTTCATCCTGAGGTTACGTGAGCTCTCAGTGGAGAGGTCCTCAGGAAAGACACGTGCCCTCCGCTCTTCTGCTGCTGCCCAGACTTAGTTTCAGAAGGACTCAGGCCCGGTGTGGTGTTGGAGCCTGCTGTCATCTTCTTCAGGATGTCACTGGCTGAAACCTAACAAGTCTGGTTGAGCATATGCAAGCAATTCTTTTCTGAAAGGCTGTGATTTGACCGATAGGGTATATTTTCACATTAATGGAAAGGCTAACCACCTGCTAGGTTTAAGATACACTGCCTCCAAAAAAGGGAATCTGCCAGCTTCTTAGAGAAAAGGTTCACAGATTTTGGTTTTAGATAGAAGCAAAACATCATGTTTTCCTTATTTTCAGGAACGGTTCTGATGGAAAAGAAATTGTAAAGGAAAAATAACCCACAAGATTTTCATTGTGGGTTAGGTTGGTTTTTTTTTTTTGAATTTGCAACTGAAAATGAGACTGAAGAAGGAAATACTTTGGGGAACATAACTAATTGGAGTTGCTTCCTTTCTCTTCCCCTCTCCAGGTAGATAAGGCAAGAACGTTGGTTTACTTCTCTACCCCACTGGATTTAATGTATTTGGGAAACTTTTTTGTTTTTTCTCTATGTTATGATGTTATCATGAGCCATATTTCCGTTCCTGGGCTTCACAGAATGCTGCTGCTGCATTCCTTCTACCAAATCAGATCCAAATATAGTGGAGTTTGTCTATTCCTTCACCCTATGTGCAGGAATTGGATGAATAATTATCAGCCTGATAATTTTATTTCATGCAAAAAAAGAGAAACTGAAAGCACATTTGAACAAGAGTCTTTATACTTCATGTAGTCCAACCAGTGAGCAGGACAAGGCTCAAGGCCATCTGCCCTAGCTGCTCCTGACATCTGCTATCTTAACTGGCCAGCCTGAGGATCAGAATGAGTTACTATTAATTATTGAAGGCAGCATTTTCAGTACTGTCTCCTTTAGCAGGGGTCAGTGTAATGTCCATTCAGCTGCAGACACACTGAAAACTAAATGCATGACCCCAGTCAAAGTTCATTGTAGAGACCCAGATCTGGGCCATGACCTCAGAAATAGCTCAGCCTGTTTTGCAGGAACAAGAAGGCGTAGAATTACCTATTAGAATAAAGTTACCATCTTCAAAATGAATGTCCATATAGATCAGCAACTGCTACCATAAATAAGTGGAAAGATTTCTGAGGATGAGTGACAGCAGCACCTGATCATATAGATTTTTTTTTGAATGATCTTTTCACCTGCAGTATGCATCAGGTCAGAGGCTGGAGGCAGTGTCGTCTCATCTGGCATGCCGAGTGCGAGACCGCAACATCCAACATCTCCAGAAAGGCAGAAAGGAGGAGGGACTGGGGAAAGCCAGGCAAAGAATGTAACTGACCCTGAGGTGGGACTAAGACTTTTAACATTTTTTTGTTAAAACATTTCTCAGTCCAGGTAAGCGGAGGTGAGTGGAGTGATGCAGCCCGTACCTGGGCACGGAGGTGTCGGAGAGACACATGGGGCGGGCAGTGAGGAAAACAGGGGTCCCCACGTGCCCTCTGCCTGTCAGGTGCAATATGCTGCTGCGCACAGAATGAGTCACTGAAGCAAACGTAGAAACTGGCTGATTTAAACTGACATTTCCAGATGCTCGCTGCAGCGTTGTTGTTGAAAAAACCCAAGGAAGCGGGAAATCTGGAAAGGTCCATTTGAGACTGCAGTACTTTGGAACAGATTTTGCCATCCTGCCCAGACGTTTCAGAGAGGATGGTGGCCTAAAAGCATTCCCTTGCCCTGGCTGTTGTCTTGACAAGGCAGAAAGGGCCCTTGGTTGCAAATTTGTTGCCCCCCAGCATTGCCTGTCTTAACTCTGCCCAAAGTGTGTCAGGCAACAAGACAGAGCCACTTATGCCACTGACTGCATCCCAGGAGCTGCTGGCAAACAGCGATGGTCTGCTCTGGTGTCACAGTGAAGTCCTCGGTGTGTGTGGGGGTGTGTGTGTGGGTGTGTGGGGGTGTGTGTGTGGCAGGTGAAAACCGTCAATCCGTCAATCATTTCACAACACAAGGAAGAGGTGAAAAATTACCCAAGAGTTGTGTAGGGGAGACCCTTATGGAGGTACCCAGTGGAGCGCCCCGTGGAAATGATCAGGGTGAGCATTAGATCAATGACAAAAGAAACACTTAGTTAATGAAAAGACAAGACAGAAGACTGGCTGTGTGTCAAACCCTTGAGACAAAACGGGACAACAGAGCACAGATAACAGCTCGGTTTGGAGAGTCCTGACCATGTTGTCCCCCCAGAGAAGGCAACAGGGGCCGTGCAGGGGAGAGAGGGGGCAGAGGTGGTCCCAACCACAGGGTGACATCTGAGACCTGCACAGACTTGTGAAGACAGCAAGCTTGATCTGGTGTTGTCAACAGAAAGGGAAATGAAGTAAGAAAACATTATACTAAAAGCATGCAGGGGAAAATCCTGCCTCCAGTGAAAACTTTCACTGTCGTTTCTGGGAGGAGGGTTTTACTCTCGGTTCTGGATCACGAAAATAATCAGATGCTCTCTGAAACACATCGTTTCCTGACTGCCTGTGAACACACGTTTCTAAAGAATGTGCTGCTCCCTGTGGTGGAATGTGTGGACTAACTTTCAGTCAATATTTCTCAGGGATTTTCTTACTCATGTTGCTTCTTAGCCTGTGAATACAGCGTGTTAACCAATGCCTGGGCTTTTTTTAAAGTATTATTATTTTGGAAATAACAGATGAGTTTCTGGTTTAGCATAATCGTCACTTTCTAACTGCAGATTTTTGTCCCTCAGAAAACCACATAGACATTATTTCATTGTTGTTAATTTTACCGACTATGCCCCAAACTCACAAGAGCGCATCTCTGATTTTCATGCTTGGTAAACATGAAGAATAAACATAATGTTATCACTTAGGAAAGAAACAAAAGCTAGTAGTCACATTTACACTGTCAGCATGCCCCCAGCAATAATATATCCTGCTATAAAACACAGAAATGCAGCTATCCTGTAGACTCCAAGACCACCCATAGGTGACCGTGAAGGTCCTGCTGCAAGGCTGGCTGAAGAGCCTGTGCTAGCATGAGCCTGTCAACACCTCTCAAACTTGGGTCTGCTTCAGACCAATGGAACAAGGGTTTGCCGGTGCACAATATGCATGTACCAGTAAGCTATAGACCCTTATAAAACACATTATGTCCTTTGGTGACAAAAATCAATCAAGATGATTTTGCTACAGTTTCGCTTCAGGAGGGAAAATTCCAGTAGTGTCAGATAGACATCTTGGTCTTTTTGAAACTAAACATTCTCATTTCTCGTTGGGTTCTCAACTCTCAGAATGGCTCTTTGTGTCAAATTACTTTGATTTTGTGTTATAGTAAGCATTATAGTACAAATGCAGATAGATAAAGAGGAATCTGATCAACCCAACACAATTTCAGAATTTTCCTCATATTATTTATTTATTTGTTGGTAAGTAACATCAAAATCAATGGGTTTTTTAAGAGAATAGTCCCTGTCCACACAATGATGATAATACAATCTCCAAACGGCCTATGGAGGTCCTCTCAGGCATCCTGGGTAGGTGAAGCATGGTACCAGACACAAGCATGCCCAAAGCAAAGGCTGGGGTGCAAACCCTTCTCCCCAGGTCTCTACATTGTATGGTTTGTAGCGGTATATGACAGTCTAGGGGAAACCTCCCAGAGCCTACAGCCCTGAGCAGTTGTTCGGACAGCCTATGTAACTCTACTTCTCAGAACCTAAATACTTGATGAAAACTCATCATCCAGATTTAATGGTGAGGAACTCTATTTCTCCTGCCACCAGCACCATGACCCCCCTTTTTTAATAAATTTACCATCTGTTATACCAGTAACAGGCCTGTGACCCTATTTCCTGCTTTCCTCCTCCATAGGTAGGAAAGAAGTTCCGCAATACCATTTTTTTTAAGTCCTACAGGATTCGATTTTTAAAAGCAAGAACAATTTTTATTTCACTGACCATGAGCCAGATGAAGTTAATTGTAAATATGTCACCTGCCTCCTGCCTTGCAAAGGCTGCACAGGCACTTACTCTTTTTGCTAGTCCAGGATCTGGTGGGTGTGCAGGGTTCTGCCCAGCACGTTGAATACTTATGTCCACCAATGTCAGGAAGGAAAAGGCAGATCCTGGTGGAAAACAGAGTGTGTGAGATAAAGTGGGTTTCAAGCTCAGCTGAGGTTTGCAAGCTACTGAAACAGCTCTCCTGTAGTTCTCGTGTCTGCTCCTGCCCAGAAATAGTATGGCTTTATTATGAGGGAGCTTGTGAGGAAGTCCTCCTCCCTCTGTCATTTGTAGCTAACTTGATCTTTTGCCAAGCTTCAGGTATCTGGCAGTTTGTAAGTGTAGCTGCATTTTTTCTGGTAAACTACACCTGGAACTGTTTTCTTCCCTAAAGCATATGTCCATTTACTCTCCTCATTCCTCTTACATTCGCTCTTATCACCTTTCCTTTATGGTCTTCCATGGGAGCCTGTGTCTGTGTTTTCGTGCACCAACACATCCTGCCAAGGTGTTGCCCCTTGGACTTTCAAACTAGTCTTGCAGTAAGTGGCCATGATTTTAGGGGCAAAGGCTTTGGGTCCTTTTAATTCAAGTGCAAATTCAAGAGAGTGATACTGAATTCATAAACACGCTTTTTTCCCTATTCGTAAAAGTATTTTTATATGTGTATTTTCAATGGCAGCAGAGTTAAATAGCCTTTTTGTGCAATTAAGCACTGAGCAAGGACAGATTTACAATATCCCGTACCTTGTTCCTTGCTTCAGTGTTTTCCCCTTTATTTTCAAGAGCAAAAAGACACAGCTCTGCAGCCTTGCCCTATGCTTACCTGAGCCAATTTGCCATCATTACCCATAACCTGCACTGCCACAAAATTTGGGCTCCTTGCTTTCATGCTTTCTCTATTTCTTTTAATGAGGAATGTATGCTTTGGCAAGCAAATAACCTTCAACATAAATGTTGACTGTTTTAAAATGACTGGTTTCATTTTCTCATCAGCTGTGAGGCTGAGGAATGTATCTCTTGTGCTTTCAAATTTAAAAGTTCAGGGGAAAAAATTCTAATCCATCAGCAATATTTGGGAGGGATGGGACGGGACCGATCACTGAAGGAAAAGCTCAATGGTTCATACAACTAAACTTGCAACTTTAAGGTATGACTACAGAGGTGGTGTGAAGACCTTCAGCTCAACCACTTCATCTTCTGGCCTCAGGCTGGGTCCTGCTGGCATCCTGATTACAAAAGTGTCCAGTTGCTTTCCCAAGAGAAGCATGAGCTTGGCCTTTAATCCTCTTAAAGAGGCTGAGCAAGCCTTAACCAGAATTGGTGAGACCCATGTTGAAACCCTGGTATAACCCAACCCTGCATTTTCAGAAGTAAGTCTTTTCCACAATCAGGAAAATTACTTTTCCGCACACATACAAGAAGTTTAAAGGCAAGTTTGTGTCCTATCAGTATTCATCAAAAAAAGAAGCACGCTTATTAATAACAGCCTCAAAACCCTTCACGCCAGACCCAGTCAGGGCAGTGCATGTGCCTGCACAGCCCTGCGCTTGCAGTCTGTGACAGGTCCTCTCCCAAAGGCATGAGACACTCAGCTGAGCAATGCTGAAAACCCAACAGTACTGACAAAGCAGGAAGAGGACTTCCTTCTTCTGTCTACATTTGAAGGAGCTGAATGTACGCATCACTTTGGAGAGGGATTGGGAAGCCCTTTGGAGAGAGAGAGTGTCATTTTATGAAAGAATTGAGGCATGCATGAGATTTGTCTCTAAATTCTTGTTTCCAGGCTTTTATTGTTTTCAGCTAACAAGGTACATCTGGATACATCCTGAAGTGTCAGGAAATCAAGGCTTCTGCCTATTCCATTGTTTGTGTGAGAAGGTGTTCTGGGGTGTTTGAGGTCATTTTAACGCTAGAAAAGCTTTTGCGTATGTTTCCTAGGTGGTTATCTCTAACATATGGAGTACAATGGCTCAGCTGAAGCAAAATCCTTGCTTAGTCTTTCAGTGAAAAGGATAATAGGACATTCTCTCTGCAGTTGCTGGAATAGGACCCACCATTTCCTAAAAGAAAGCACCCTGTGAAAAAAAGAAACATACTGAGGTAGTGGTTTAACTTGAATGAGGAGAGGGTGTCTCCCTGGATTCACTCGGTTTTGGATCCATGGGAAATAGACATTTGTTTTCTGTGAGAAATTCTGGGAGCTATGAAATCATTTAGAAGTTTTCTCCTGAAAATTTCCCATTAACATGGGACCTGTGAGCCCTGGGTGTCAGTTTCTTGAGACCCAGACATGGTTGCCAGGGTTTGTAGGCTTCCCACTCCGTGGCACGGGGCAAGGAAACCTCAGAATCCCCAAGGTTTTGGGCATCTTATTCACCTACTGATCTCTCAGGAGCCCAGACTCTATGAGTTATGGACACCTTGATATGGAGGGAGAGGTGTCATAGAACTTGGAGGGCTGTCAGATCCCTAATCCCATGTCCGGGAGCCTGGGAGCTGCTGGGTGTTTCATCTTGCAACATAGCCCGTTGGCCATGTCCAGAGCTGTGAGTGGTGGGTATACTGGATGTCTTTGACTTCAAAGAAGTCTCCTGATAATAGCTTTAATACCTGAGGCAGAAATGAAAGAAGCCAAGCTATTATAAAAGGATGGGGCATGTTTCTGTCTGATGAAACTGCCAACCTGGATGAGTCTCACTGTATTTGTACAACGCTCTTCCAGATCAAGCTGGCAGCACATTTCTGTCATGTCATTGTAATTAGGATTAGTTAATTCCTCGGTACTCCATGTATGACCTTCTGTATGTATTTACACCACAAGATTTCAAGCATATACTTATTTTATTAATAAATGATCCCCAGAAAGCAGTTCCCAAGTCAAGGCTCTGAATCTGTAGTTAGGATCCTGGACAAGCATTGTGAAGAGCTGGATTCATGTCCATCTTCTACTCCTTGGTGACCTTCTGCAGCCCAGCTGTGAGCTGCAAACATGCTGGTTGAGCTCTCACAGCAGTTCTCAGTGAAGCAGAAAGAAAAGATACTTGACCAGGCTACTCACCTCAGTGGTGTTAAGCGTTATTTTCTGCAGCTTTAAATCTAAAGCCTTAATCTTCCAGCAGCAGAGAGTCGTTTTTGCTGTTAATGCACCCCCTAATGTAACAACTAGAACCATTTTGGCAGTGTCCATTACACACTAAGAGGGTACACGCAGCCACAAACTTCTGTTGTCATTGATGCTATAAATGTAGTCCTCAATGCAGTATTAAAAGTATTATTTCAAACACCATCCTTAATATTCAACCTGTAATTCTTTCTGAGGTTTTCCATGGACAGTGATATATTCCCCCATGCCTACCAGCACACAGGGGATCCTGGAAGAGAGTGGAAGGCAGAAGGGAATTTGCACCCTGATGGAAATTAAAGACAGACACTTTGTGCAAAAGCGCCTTGTTCAGACAATGAGCAGCTTTACAAAAAATAGAGCATTTGGAGCTTCAGGGGTGAGGCCCGAAGCTCTTTGCTAACTAATTAGAAACTAATAAGGAAATTAATTTGCCGCCTTCTCAAAACTTGCGCATTGCTGACACATGCTGACTTCTGCTGCTTCTTCAGCTGCCACTGAAATAATTCATGACGTGAGATTTTTTACTATGGCTCATGCCAGCCAGATTCATATCCAGCTGAATTTTGCTTGTTGGCAATGCAAAACCAAAGTCATGGGGATGTAGTCCAACAGGTATACTATTTTACCTCCTGTTTCATGGCAACTCTGATGAGCTTACCCAATTCACACTATCTTCAGCAGTTGTGATTCAGATCTATGAAAGGAAGGGTATAAAAATGCGCACACACAGAGGGCTGGTCATGAGGCATTAAATTCCATGTAGATCTACCACAACATAATCCAGACACCCACCAGGCACTACTAGTGGTAAATAAAAGAAATTTACAGATTTAGACTGCTGGGAGTGCTGTGACAGAATTGTACAGAATTTGATGCCGTTAGAAGACCTTGAATTAGGTTGCATGTAGACATGTCCACGGCCGACGTGTGACTCCGTTACAGCAATCAGATATGGCATAGGTGGGACTCCTGCCCAAATTGCATGAAACAAGGTAACCAGCGAATACTTTTCAGACCCAGGCTATGTGTGTTTAGTTAGATTGAACGAGTACAATTAAAAATGCCACCCATCCGGTCTCACAGGGGCACGCTCCTCTTCACAAGAAATGAATGTGCTTTTCAGCGTCTGCAACACACAACAATCCTAAGTGCTCAAAATCCCATCTAACTGAGGAGACTAGAGATACTTAAGATATTAGTGTCCCCTCCTTCCTCATACATACAACAGATATGACAGAAGCCAAAGCAAGCCTCTCCTCTTTCCTGGTGTTTTTCAAAGAAACTATGCACAGAAGCCTTTGTGCCATGAAGATACCCATCTGAAATGATGAATGCATCAAGAGCCTTCTAATTTCAGTGTGATCTGGCTCTTCCCATGATGTGATGGAGCATGAACCCAAATCCAAGGGAGTCCCCAGAGGAGAGCCCCACACCCGCAGCTCCCCAACCTCTGCTCATCTTCTCTGCTGTGGCACCACAAGGGCTGCAGGTGGTTTCCCTGGGAGGAAGACCACAGGCCATTTCAAGCTTTGAAAATCAAAACTTACCTCCTGTATTATAACTGAAGGTCAATGAATAATGAGCTCCAAAGCATGGCTGGATGTGCTTGGGAGGTAAGCAAGCCTCTGTATTTTATTCAAACTTTGTTTTCTGTATTGATTTTGCAGAAAGACCAATGCAAAATCTAATCTCGATGAGGCAAAAAGCACAGACCACATCAGTAACATCCACGCTCAAGAGGAAAGTAAGCAGTTCTCTTTGCCAAAGACAGATGGAAAATAGCTGCTCTGCTCACTGCTGTTGTTCAAAGCGACCTGGGACTCTGACCAAACTCCAGAAAGCAAACTTTGGCAGAAGTAACTAAAATGACCTCCTCCCCACAAGACAAGAAATATAATTACTACTAGCTGCCCTCCTAGACCACTTTAGGGTAGTTTCATTGAAGCTGAGTGCTAGCCAGCTCCCTCTCATACACGCTCCCTGTGTCTCACTCAGATGATGACAAACTCTGAGAGAGATACGCCTTGGCTCAGACCTAAGTTGCCGGTTCACAGCAGAGATTGGTGGATGCTTTTTAGGGGACCATGCCTTATAACCACTAGGATACCTGGATCTTAAAATCTGTGGCCGTCCGTAGTTTGGGAAATTGGAAAACTAGCCATGTGCTGCCCGTTAAGGCTGGAGAGATCTGGGTGGGTGTTATTCAATCAGATGCACCAAAATAAGCCCGTTACCCCTGGGTGGTATTTCGTAAGACTCCTCCCGCCTAGCTCTGCTTGTGTTGCTGGAAGCGTGGCTATTTTCTCCTATTATGCTTAAACACGACTGGCTTCTAGTCATCAAACTGCTTGGCGCAGTGGGGAGGAGGTGTTGAGGTGGTTCACAGCGAATGGGCAAGCCCTCCTGCATCAGTGGTGGGCACCCCTCTTGCCCCATGTGGTCTGTTTCTCTCCTGCCCCACGTCCTAACCCATTTGTGGGCACCCGTAAGGATGGTGCCAGGCAGCTGTGCGACCAGAACCCCATGTGCTTTTTCTCTGTGGCTGCATCCCGGTGGCTGCCCGGGCTTTTGGCTGAGTCCTGCACGAGGTCGTGTTGCCCACCACCAAACAGCTGGCAGCCAAAATCCACGATCCTTGGGGCTTGGCTTCGCACTGCCTTTGCTCATGGTGGGATTTCTTTTTCTTCTGAACGCTGGCGAGTAGCGGTTGGACCCGCGCAAAGGTCTGGTGAGACCCACGCAGCCCCAGTCCTTGCTACAGGGAAGAAAAAAGCTCCACCACCCAAAAATATGGCCCCATGTCTGGGTGCGCAGTATGCATATGAGGTGGATTTACCGCAGTGCTGGACTTAAAGCCACCCCATCTGGATCTGTTATCTGCTCGGTAACCCGAGTTTTCTTGTGACAGAAGGTCTGCTTCTCCTCTGCTGGAGAAAAACACAACCAACAACAACAAAAAACAACCAAATCAAAACAAGTGTTTTTATTAAACTTGCATGCACTTAAGCCATTTCTTTGAACCTTTACAATTCAGCACAGTGTTCACTGGCGATGAATGTCTTCATCTGGCTTTAAAAGGTGGGAACAATGTCGTGCACTTAAATCCCTTAACTGGAAATTTCTTGCCTTTCATTTGTTTAGCCACAGTAGAGAAAAGACTAGTCACAAAACTTTCCTCTGTGCTTAAGAAGATTTCTCCTTTGAAGCAGCAACAACAATAATACTGTAATAGAAGTAAAGCCTGCTCTTCTTACACCAAGCATATTTTCTTCTGAAGAAACGTGCTGCAATTGCAATGACAAAGTCGGGCTTGCTAAGCAGGGCTGTTTCCCCCTGCTACTTTGTGTTGAACTTTTACAAGCAAGCCATAAATACATAGATACCAAAGAGTTAATTTGCGTTTTTAAACCTCCTTCCCAATATCCTCTCTCATTCCTGCATAAAATCCCCATGTCCAGACATCAAATCAGTAAACCCTGTTGCCTGTCAGAGAATACAATGTCAGGCCATTAGTATGTTAATAAGTCCGGAGGGTGACAGGTGGCCTAGTAGACAGCTCAATTAAGCTGCTCATTAAACACACGCTAACGAACAGCCAAGGCAGGGCCTGAACAGCACCATTCTGTAATGACATGATGTCAGAGCGAACAAATGAGGAAAAATAACAAAAACATTACAGCAGTGACAGACGCCACTAATAGGGACCCCTTGCACTACATCAGCCCTCAAATCAATGAGCAACAGGGATCAAAAAACTCGACCCAACATTCTCAGGGGACTGAATACAGCAAGATTTTTTTGGTCAGGTTTTTTCCTCTCTTTCCCCCCCCCCCCCCCCC
>VZTS01026617.1:33169-43169 GCA_013400795.1 Pluvianellus socialis
TTGTGGAATATCACAAATTAATAACGGGGGGTGGGTGGGTGTGGGGAATAAAAGGGCTGAATTTGTTTCCTGTAAGACGGAACCGTAAAATGTGAAAACTGTGAAAGGTAAGGTCTGAATGAAACTCATTATTTAATGGGATCATCATTTAAATTTGATTGGCATTTTTTTCCTTTATCTTGGCTTTTCTCCCCTTTTTCTGAAGCCCGCAGGTTCGAAAGATTTGCTGTACCTGCTCTGCCTCCTCATTCGCCATAGGTCACCCTACCATTTAAGGAGCGCGGCAATAACTTTTAAAGTGCAGATTTGTAGCTATTATTTTTAAAAAGGGGACTTCTAGCAGCTGGTAGAAAAAAATCCTATCATTTTCAAGTAAGGAGCTTTCTGGGTAATAAATTCAAGCATCCGACCGGTGCTGAAATGACATTTGAGTCCCGCATTACTAAACTAATAGGCTGGTTGACCATTATAAGGTCATGACCTTAGCTCTCATCCTAGCTGCAGAGCTGTGTTAAGTTAACAACTGATACCTCGCTGTGTTTCCTTAAAGGTCTAACTCAAGATTCGCGCTAATAACTGGGATAATCAAGTCGCGCTGCGAAGAGAATTTGCGGCAGCAACTTTCAGGGGGTAAAAAAAAAAAAAAGAAAAAAAAAAGATCATTTGGAGCCTATTAATAGACAGGTGTGGAAGCAGCTGCAGCAGCGAGCAGGCTTGCAGACCCAAAGTCTGCCATAATATTTAGGAAGCCTGCTAACTGACTACTACAATTTAACGGCAGGAGTAGGCCAAATTCAGCTGCACGCAAGCCCACGGGCAAAGCCCACTTTGTACCTGCCCGTGCAAAGTGGGTGCAAAGGGCTGTCGTGTCAAATGATTGATTCTTTCCAGTGCTTTTGGCCGCCCCGCAAATAAGGTACCGAGCTCTGGGAAAGGAGTACTGAAGGGTGCAAGATCAGTGGGTGTTTCTGGGCCGAATCCAGCTGTGCCAGAGACAATGATGCGAGGCAGACATCAGATGTCAGATTAGTGCTGAGTAACAAAACAGCACGACTTGCCCCAATATGGTTACAAAAAATGAACACAGCTGAGGGCTAGCTCAGACGCCGCGTTGGCACTGCTTGTGCAAGATTTACACATCTCTTCCCATCAGCCTGGCTTCTGAGGTTGGGTTGCTTTAACTACGCTCATTCTAACCTGACAGTGTTAAATTAGTATGAAAACTTGAGTACAGACCAGTTCTCACAGGCCAGCGGCTGGACTGAATGCGCATAGCTCCGGCTCCACAGCAGAGTTGAGTCAAAGAAGTAGGGAATGGGAAATGCAAGATGAATAGCCCTCTTCTACACTTAACAAAACGTAAAGCTCCGACAAAGTCAAGTGAGCTGCATCAGTGGAGAACGTAGCACTTCAGCACTTGTTACCTTCTTCCAGGAAAAAATTCATACATCTCCCAGTGTCTTTCACACTTATTTTGCACACAAAAAGCATTGGCTAAATCAGTGCACATTATCTTACTTCGCCACTGAATTGCAGAAGTGCCTTTTGTTTGCCATCCACTCCCGTCACTGACCCTGTTTTGCTGGTTTGGGTCCCCTACCTCTTTTCTGCAGCTATGCCTATGTTCAGGACTGGACAAAAAGCAGTTTTGCCCTGGAGAAGGCAACTGAAGTTTCTGTGGCCACTTCAGCCTCAAATGTCTTCCTGGTGTAACACAGTGAGGAGGAACAGCAATCTGGGAGTGCAAAATAAACATGGCAAAAAATGTATATTGAATGCCAGTCAAAGCGTGAGCATTTCTTGTGTCTATAAGGCTTTGAAAAGTGAGACGTATTAAACCCCATAAACTTGATCAAAAGGGACGGAGCATTATATCTACGGACTGTGAGACCTGATGAAAACCAAACTTACTTGTATTTGCAGAGGCGATGCTCAACATCAGCAGCTGAATTGCAACTGACACTTTAGAAGCAAATACAACCCTCAACAAGAAACCACTTTAAAATTACGAGGAACAGCACTGAGCTGAATGCGCCACCAAACTATCCAGTGTCAGCCCTCCTCTTCCTCCCAGTGCCCTCCCAGCGTCGGGGGGGACAGGGGTTTTCCTGGGCAGGGGACAAACACCACCAAGTGTCATCACATCTGATTGAGATTCCGCATGTTTGGCTTGCAGAAAACAGCAGAAACTTAAGGATGCACCCTTTTTAATAAGGACATACTTATGTATTTTGGAAAATTTGGGCTCTGTGCCCTATGTGCGTTTCTCCTGGCTTATCACAGGCTCTATCATTTTGGATACTCTCCTTGTACTGGTTCTACAATAGTCCATTTAAGACAGAGAACAACTAGATAGCAGCTGAAAGAAGGAAATGCTGTCTGCATTTGTACCATTCATCTCACCATATGCCGCGGGGCAGACAATATGCTAAAGGATTATTTTTAGAGACATTTGTAGCAGGGCTTGTAACAGCCGAGGGCAGGATGGGGTCTGAAAGGTGCTCCCAGAGCTGGCCATGCACCAAAGGAGAGATGGGCAATGGAAAGCTCCCCCGAGCAGTAGTGCGAAGGGCCAAGAAGTGTAAAAGAGCGGAGAGGTATCTGGGGATGGGGTCACATTGTTCCCTGGCAGACTCACCTCATCAAAAGCCTCTGTAGCCCTGTTCCACCCAAAAAATGAAAAAATGCCACACACAGATTTTACAAACTGTTCATGACAGGCAGGGTAGTGTCAGCATGACCTGGAAATAAAGCTGAAGCTGAGAAATCAATGCTCACAAGGGAAAAGCTAAAAGATAATGTGAGGAAGGCCACTTTCAGCCAGAAATTACACTAACCACTCACTGAAGTTGCAGGCAAGTCTTCTCCAAGGTGACTTCAGCTTCACTGAAGGACAATTTCCCCTGTGTCTGGCAAGGCCACACAAGAGCTGCCTGCTGGGATCAAAGTTTGCCCTGCCATAATTCCTTCAAAAAGTTTCCTTTCACAACGCCTGTCCCAGGGTTTGAAGGTGATGGCTGTCATTGCTTCCCTGCCTTGACCTAAGCGGGCACTGAAGCTGCCCCCAAGAAACCCACCATGGCCCCTCAGGGACCTTCCTCATCCAGCAGACGTGGCATGACAGGAAGGAAGGAGCTCAGGCACTCCTGTTTCCTTTGGGGTGTGTGAGCTTCACACATTCCCAGGGACCTTCTCCTTTCTCCTTACTCAACATCAAATACGCTAATTTAGAGAGCAGCTTTCAGTATTTAGCTTCTCATCCCTGTTTGGTGTGCCGCCATACATCTTATTTACCAGATACTGTTCCAGCTCTGCTCTGTGGAGATTTATCCATGTCCTCGTGGGCTTATCTGTGGGCACAGCAGCATCAGAGTGCCCCACAAGTATTTATCTCCACTGCTTCTGTGTAAAGTGCGAAAGGTGGAAGATGGAGAAGATATTGCTGGAGTGAGCTGAGGCACAGGGTAACAGTCAAAAGTAGTAACTAACTGGGGGGCTTTATTGTATTCTGGCATTACCTGCATTTCATTAGTCCAAAGCATTCCCCCCTACCAATGCCAAGTGCAGCTGAGACTCTCAGCATCGCTGAGCATCATCACGTTTCTTGTTCAGGCAAATTCTTCACCCCATCCATCCTCAGGCAGGACTTGTCCTGGCCTGTCCCTCCCACCTACCCTTTCCCCAAACCCAGTCTCTTCCAAACCTCTGGCTTCATGTCCCTCTTTTGGCGCCACCACTGTCTCTTACACCCATCTATGTTATGCATCCCAGCCCTGATCATTTCTGGTCTCGCCATACAGGGCTCCCTGGCCCAGACCCCACGTCTCTCAGCTCTCACTCCCAAGCCCAGTTCTTCTCTCATCTTTGCCCATTTCCAAGTCTCCATCCCCGTTTCCTTGTCTGATTACACTCCTTCCTCACCTCCGAGTGGGCTAATTCTCATCCTCTTGACATTAAGCCAGGCAGACTCCCTCCTGTGGGTCACTGGTAGCGGAGGAGGCAGCGTTCTCCCGTGGGTTGAATCCTAGTCAAAAACTCCCCTATCAGCCAAAACAAAATTGTAACTTCAGAGTTTTTTCTCTGCAAATGTATCAAAAGTCATAGTTCCCCCTGAGCATACACAAGACCAACAGAGTTTTCAGAGGAGGGAGTTGCTAAAATTGACAAAGGCTTTATAGAGCATGTGCAAAACTCTCATTATTACAATTTTGTTATAATTCCTCCAGATTTGGCTGCATTTTTGAAAAGGCAGTAAAATACAATCCCCTCACAAATAGCCATTTTGCTAGATTCAGATCATTCTGATTTTCACCCTATGCCTCTGTGTTTGGGAAATGTCAAAAAATAATATTTGCATAGAAAAATTCTGTCTTGTTATGCTTCTCCATGAGTTATATTTCTGTAAACGTTCTAACTACTTGGTTTGGTATTTTCCAAGCATCCAGCCTGAGCAGACATCTATGCAAAAAGTACCTATTCAAACAGTAACATTTGCAAAAACTAGGAACAATAATAATTAAGGCCTTATAATGTCAGAAAGAGAAGGCAGCTGGCAAAATGGGTGTAAGTTGAGGGAGCTGGATAGAGAACACGGGTGAAAAGACAGAGTAAATCTCTTGAGGTCAAGATGATACTTTGGAGGGTTTAATTTCTGTTAGGCTTCAAAGGCACAAGGACTTCATTTCTTCTGAAAGGACAATTCTTGCATCTATGTCAGTGTCTATGTGCAGGGGCAGAATTCAAAACTGAATACTGAATCTTTTCACAGGTCTTGCTTTTAGGGTAAGAGTGTATTTGCTGTGTCAGTGTAAGAGTCCAGTCTTTTTAGCCCCAGCCTACTGGAACTGAAGCCTTTCTGGAGGACTTGGGGGACTTGCTTCCATGGAGGACCATCCCTTCAGGGTACAAGGTGAGACCTGGTCGCAACCCCTCAGTCAGGACTGTCAGTGGACTTTACCTCTTTCTCAGACTCATCTCATCATCTTCTGCGTTAGCTGCCATAGGATGCATCAGCAGGGCTGCAGAAGACAGCCAGATCTCAAGTGGCAGAGGCCCCAGCATGTATTCTGCCAGCTGACATAGGGGTGGTGTCTGCAAACCGCCGTACCTATGTTGCTGGCAAAGGAGAGCTGGCGTGGCGCTCTGGCATGGCTCCTGCTGCAGATGTGTGCTGGAAAAGTGAGTGGTTGGTCTGAAATGCATCTTGTGGGAAAACTCATGACTTTAGGTGTCAACCTAATTTGTGTCCTGTGCCACAGTTTGTGTGCAGTCCTCACCCTGCTACTGACGTTGCCCTCCATTTATGGGCTGCTACCATAAGAGGTGGGTGGCCTCTTCCTGCTGCTCCTGCTGGTGACTCCAAGCTGGGAGAAATGCCAAACCCCTCACTCCATCGTGCACCCCCTGGTCCCTGTATCTCCAGGTCGTGAAGGCCAGGAGAGAAGAGCCAGGGCTTTTGCGAGTGGAGGAGACTGGCTCTCTTCTCTCACAGACAGCACCTTGACAAAACACAGGCAGTCTCTAAAAAGAAAGAGTGCCTCATAGGGTCTGAAATGGGAAAGAAAGTCTACAGCTCCTTCCTTCTAGGATATGTTGTTGAGGTTGTCTCTTGGCACGAGAGTATCTGAGATGAGTGGGGCTAGTTTGGTCATGATGGCATCAGTGCTGTCCCGACGCTGCACTGGCACAGGGAGAGGAGGTAACTTGGAGGAAAGGCACACGGGAGCCATCAGCCACACCCCTACTGCTTCATCCTGTTTGATGGCACTTTATTAACACCTCCTGCACCAAAGAAGCTTCTCTGGTACATAAATCCAGTCTGTATGGATCATGCTCATACTCTTTCTGAGATTTAATACTGCAAAACAGACCAGGAGTAAGAGTGTATCAGTTCTTCCCAAACATTTCCTTTTAGATGCATGGGTGCTTGGTCCATACCCGAGAGCTCAGGTCCTGCTTCTGGGCTCCGATCATCCCAGCACCAGCGCTGGGTTCCCCCTCTCCCAGCTGGAGGTGCTCAGAGATACTCCAGTCTCCCCCATACCCTTCTCCAGTGCTCTGCCCATCTTCTCCCAGCCAGCTAGAAGCATTATTCTCAACACATCTGCTTTCCTGCTTTTGTTTTGTGTTTTAAGTAAATGATACTGGGTCATATATACAATTAAAAAGGCTTTAAGCATAGTACTGGGACTTACAGCTGCCTAGAATTGTTCTGTGAGCTCATCCTAGTTTATCCCAGTGAGTGTTAGTCTGTGAGACACAGACATTAATGCAGAGGTGAAACAACTCCATTTTGGAATATTCTGTGTCAGCTCAAAGAATGACACGTCAAGTTTTCCAGGTCTGCTGGGAATTGTCAGTCTGCTGAAATTAAATAAGCAAACTAAAGCTCTGCTCCATAATGGCTAAAATATTCCTTGTGATTAAAGCCTGGAAAATCAATATAAGCTTGCGGCATTATTAAAAGGTGATCATCTAGCAGTGCCAGGTGAGGCTCCTGGACACCAAGGACACAGGATCATTTCTCCTATGTGAGACGATCCCTGGAAGAGCCACTAGGGTGGCCCTGGGGTGTGCCTGCTGCCTCCTAGAGGGGTGCCCTGCCAGCAGCCCATGAGCTCACCACTGCCAGGGGGCTCTCCAACTGCAGCACGGATGTCCCCAGTGTGGTCTCCAAGCTCATGGGGAGACTTGCCCGTTCCTTCTGCCCAGTGGTGACCTCACCTCCTCTCCAACTCTGCCTTCCTAGTGCTGTCCATGTCCTGCAGCCAGGGCAACTGCTGGGTACTTGACCCGACCCAATGCAACCACCCTGGCTGGTCACATGGTGACTGGTTTCCCTGATATAATGCTCCAGATGTTTCCCTTCTGTTTAGTTAAACCAGCACCCGTCACAACTGGGACACAGGGCATGTGGACGTGGGAATGGGCGCCCAGCCTCTATTTCTTTTGCCATCAAGATCCTAATTGAGGCAGAACACAGCTCACCCACTTCTTGTATGCACCAAACTGGTGAACATACCCATGTGTTTTTTATCACTATAAGCAGGGAAAAAGAAGCTTCTGCAGTGGGTTTGCAGTTCCCAGGCAAAACCAAGCTGCAGACAACATCTCTGAAATATTTCACTTGAACTACCAGCAAGGCTTTCTCTCAGCTACCTGTGGGTTTGTCCTCTACAAGCCACATATTTGAAAGCTGGCTGTGTGCTGAACACCTCTCTTCAGGATAGCCAAGGCCTGAACTTTTGGGAGAGGCTTTATACTTTTGGCAGGGAATGCTCTGAAAAACCTTCACAACCTTCATTCATATCTCCCTGCTTGACAACTTTGTCTCTATAAACAAAGGAGAGTCAGCAATATGTTGACTTGTAGAACAAGCTTGTTTCCTGGAAAAGGCAGATTAGAGTTTTTGCCTACATGGGAGGCCCATCAACTGTCCAAACGAGATGCTAAATTCAGGATTTGCTTCCTAAGGCTTAGGAATTGAGGTTTTGGGGGTTTTAGACCAATTCAACTTTTACAGTATGGCTGTGCAACTTTAAGGATCCAGCAATTCAGTGAGATTTCAGTGTACCAGCAGGAGCACAAGGGAAGAGGCTGAGTATCCACAAATTCTGTTGCCTCGGGCCTGGGGTAGTTAGCACAAGGTGCCAAAATGGCACCTTTGTGTCATCATCCTCTTAGCAAATCTGCTTTGTTCATGTCAAGGAACATGGTCACCCCTCCTGCCTTTTAGAATCAAGAGCTAAGGCAGTCAACTTGGTGACCATCACATTGAGGTAGAGGTGATACAACTTCTGGAAGATCGGAGCAGACTTCCAAAAGCTTAATGCCAGGGACACGGTTTCTGGAGGAAATAAGACATCTTCCATTTGGGCTTTGTGACCATAATATTTCTTTTAGTACATGCTGCATTCCTGGGGCCTGGTTTCCTTGCTTTCTACCAGGCAGACATAATTTGTCAGACGCACCTGCTTGGCGTGCAGGAAATGGTGCAGACAGTGGAAATGTTCCTATTCCCCATGGCAATTACTGGTGAAGAACTGGAGTCATTGAAAGGGTCTTTGGGGAGACAGAGGACATATGGCGGTTTTTTGTCTGATGACAACTGTTGAACCAGGTCCCCAGCTCTCCGTCTTAAGATATCTCTGTTTTACTTGAAGTGATAGTTTTCCTCTGTTTGAAAGACATATGCACATCTATGGTCTGGTCAGATACAACTTGAAGGTCTCCACCTCACCAAGAATAACAGTAAGTTTTGGGCCTTAGGAGGGTTGAGAATGCTCCAATAGAAGTGAAATACACACTTGGTACTTGAAGCAGGTCTTCAATGTTGATGTCACTGCCCTAAATAAAACACACAGGTTTTTGGAAGAACCACAAACTTGCAGAACCTCTGGACTTCAAAGGTATTTGTGGACGGGCCCCATTTCTGACAAAGTCAGCTGCAAGTCAAACTCCCTTGGAACGCCTTTATACAAGATTTAAGTGCCCATGTAGAGCACTCTTCTCACAGGCAGCATTTTAGCCTTAGACTGATCTGCAAAGTCTTGTCAGGAGGTGGGAGGTATGTCTATGAATATGATCACAGAACACATCTCCCTGCGCTTGAAAATGTATGGTAATATTATGAGGAAAATTGCATGGTCCAGTAGCATGGGTGTCAGACCACACTTTGTTCACTGTTTTCTGAGCCTGCTGCACTGGGGCCAGCCTTTGGGGCACCACGGTCTGCTGCAGTGAGATAATCCCACCCTGCCTTCCCCCTGGGTGGAACCGAGGAAGCCATGAGCAAATGAAGACTGAAAGCTGGTGACTGGGAAGATGCTCAGGTAACTCCAGTCTCTCCTATTAGAATACAGGTCTTTCTGGACTGAAGCCAATAAACATTTTGTGATACCAAGACCCATCACATGTGTGGTTCATTCCTGCCTTTGCTACTGCCCTCCCAGCGTCCTGCACCCTCCTCATTTTTGTTGCGCACATTCACAGTTTTCACTTGGGACCTGGTTAAAATCATCCAGTAGTATCTTCTCAGTAGGTTCTGTGGACTCAGGATAAAGCCCAGGAAGAGCAAACTGAGGGCTTTAAAAGCCCGTGGCTTTATGGGTGGCACATGTAGTGTGGAAGTCGTACCTTGGCTTTAATGAAGAATCATGTAATGAATGATCACTCAAAGCGTGCTAACAACCACAACAGCGATAAAATCCCCACCAATAATTTAAGATGCAGCAGTAGAAGAAACTCAAATAAACATGTGAAACTTGGAAAATTAACTCCAGAATCAAAATAACGTAAATGAAGTATTAGAAGCAGCCTGGATTGGATAGCCTGGAAATCAGCTGGAAGAATAGGAAGCTGCAGAATCAACCCAGCCACCTTTTTACCCCTCGGGGCGTCCCCTCGGGGCTGCTGGGTGCTGCTGTCCAGAAGACGCCCGCCCTGCGGGCACTGCTGCTTCCCCCGTTCCCTTGGAAGAGGAAGAGGAGCAGAAGTAAGTGTGGGATAATAGGCCACAGGCACGCAGCCCTCCCCTCTTAGGGGGAAGTTATTGCGCCTCCGCATGTGAGTTTGTTTTTTGATTTTCCACGGTCCGGCCCTGTATTTAGCACAGAAAGACGCTGCTGAAGCTCTGACACCGATAATAACCCTCAGTGCCCACGTGCACAAAGCCCAGGGCATGGCTGGTTTGTCCCTGCAGACAAATTATCACGGACGCATTGTGCGCGCACCGGGATTTTGTTTGGTTTGCAGCAAAGCTGTAATTTCTTCTTAGGTTCTAACATGCCATTAAAGCTGATCCCCAGGAAAAAAAAAAAAGAAAAAAAAAAAAGTGAGCCTGGTTTAAATGAGGTTTAAAACAGCTGCAAGACGCATTGCGGCTCTTCGTACGAGGATGAGGAAAGGGCTGGAAAATTAACTGGTTAGTCTGATTTAGGTCACGCTGTGAAACTTGCTCTTCATCACAGACGCAACTTTTAACAGAATGGTGAAATTTAGA